>JABUQX010014969.1:0-25000 GCA_015478945.1 Trachelipus rathkii
CGTACTTGCACGTGCGGATCAGAAAAAAGTTTTCCTTGTCCTCTTTTGTTCATCCGCACCTGGGTGGCTAAAAAATCGAAAATATAGTTCTGTACTAAAGAATCCTTATTGGTTATAAAAAAGAAATATAACATTATGGTATTCTTACTGTAGTCAATATAACAATTTAAACTTTTAGCTAAGATTTGTTTTTTAATAAGAAACTTCCAAACTAATCTCAACCTCCTTAACGGTACCATATATAATAAAATAACTTAAATTGTTTTATAGACTGAATGGGCTGATTACCCTCATCTATAAAACTATTAATTTAATTCATATTTTATTGCTATAATAAAACTAGGCAATATCTAAATCAATTCTGTGAAAACCCAAATAAGTACTTAGATATATTATATAGTACATATACTATTATATATACATAGTAATATATAATATATAATCTAGCTACTGATAGATATCTATATATACTATATGATATATATATAGTATATATAGTTCATAATAATATATATATATAATATATATATATATACATATACATATATCTAATATACTAGAATTTATATACTTAAGGTATATTAGTATAGATATCTATATATATGCATATAAAACATATATATCATATTAAATATTATATATATAGAATATAATTAGATAATATACAGTATATATATATATATATATATACTATAAGTACTATAATATATATATAATATTAATAAATTATATATTATATATATATATAGTAGTAATATATATATATATAAATATTAATATAATATACCATTTCCTCTTATTTTGGCCAGGGGGGGCATATGGCCACCCCCGAAATTTTTCTAGACACTAAAAATTCTTTTTTAAGTATCATAATCGTTAATAATATAAAGTGCAGAAAGTTAAATTAATTCTATATAATTCGTCGCTGTCAGGAACAGAATCTCGTCAAGGTCCATTTGTTTTTAAACACAAACCTTGGCAAACCATCAGCAGAAAATGCGACATTAGAATATCAGCTGAATTTTGAAAGAATGGTACACTGCATCTGAACATTTGAACTGAGTAACTGAATTGCTGTACAAGAATTAACAAATTCACACAAGACTACAGGCCCAATTTCCACTTCCGACCCACCAGGACTTTATTAAGTCGCACACCTATTTCTTACAGTTGGAAATATTAAAATCGCAATATTAGGAGGAGAGGATTTTATAAAAAATTGAACATCTTTTCCTCAAAGAAAATAAGGGAAAATAATAGATAATGACACAATATAGAAAAAGAAAAAAAAAATGATAGGTAAAAAATATAATTAAGAGACAAAAGAATCTCGAATAACCCAAATATGAAT
Organism: Trachelipus rathkii; assembly: GCA_015478945.1. Classification (NCBI taxonomy): domain Eukaryota; kingdom Metazoa; phylum Arthropoda; class Malacostraca; order Isopoda; family Trachelipodidae; genus Trachelipus; species Trachelipus rathkii. Next base: position 1,352 of record JABUQX010014969.1, read on the forward strand.
AATAGTAAATAGACAGAAATGGGTATTTAATGGAAGATACCGTCGCCCCAAAACCGCATGAGATGGACTAGTTCTGTTCGCAGTCACAATTTCCAAATTATTTACATCATTGGTTGCAAATACTGGTAATTTCACCCCGTGTTTTTGTAAAGAAGCTTTCAACATCTAAGGTACAAATCTTGCATTGAGAAATACACTTATTGGAGATGAAAGACATTAGGGCGTCTCCCCTCCTCTAATCTTTTTTTATTCTATTTGTCTGTATCAGAGTATATTTAAATTAAAATTGAAGATGTTCATACTCAGACTGGCAGCTCAATCTCAGTCAGGCGACTTACACTTCTAACAACTTTAGTAAGATGTTATTTAGTAACTTTCATATTAAATCTCTTGCCCACTCTTTTTAGATATTAATATTTGCTTTTCCCGCACTATACTATATTTTTTATTATTTATTTTTTTTTTTTCTATAGATATTACTATATATATTAGTATATATGATATTTGGTAGTGTGGTATATTTATACGAATGTATATATGTTGAATTTATTTTATTTTGTTAACTTATTATGTTTCTTTCGTTTTATTTTTGTTGTTATTTTTATTATTTTTTTTATATATTTATTTGAGTTATGTGTATTATTACTAAAATACTATACGTATAATACGCTTACTATATAATATATATATTATATTACAACTATTATATATATACTATATATATATATATTACCTATATAATATATATATCTACTCATATATATCTACTATTTATTTTTTTATTATAGTATATATTTAAAATAATCATATAATAAATAATATATAGATATATTGTAATAATACATAATATATATATATATTATATACTAGTATATTCATATATAATAATTAATAAGCTATAATTAGTATAAATAAGAAATTTTATGCACTTTTTTCTTTTCTTTTTTTTATTTTCTATTTATTGAGCTTCAATTCTTATTTATTTACTCTATAATATATATATCATACTATGATATATATATATATATATAAAGCCTATAAATTTTATATTACTATATAATATTATAATATATGATATTTATATTATATATATGATATATATATATATATTATAGATATACAGAAACTGTAACTACTATAATTATATATATATAAATAACTCATATATAGTAAGTATGATACTATAGTTCTATAACATAGATATATATAATATATATATATATATATTAAATATATAGATTTATATATATATATATGATATATCATATATATTATAGATTATACGTATAATAGAGTATATATATAATATATATATATTATATAAGGTTATATATAAGATATATAAATATAAATATTTTCGATATATTATAATGTACAATAGATAAAATACATATATTATAAAAAAACAGATATTTGTTTGCCCCCTCCAAAAAAAATTCTGACTACGTCCACCGGTATATATTTAATTATATATATTATAAGATATACAATTTATATATTCTATTTATTTTACAGTGTAAAGATCAATAGATAATATATCAATAAAATGTGCAACAATGATGATAATAATAGTAAATCATATTTAATTGTTTTTTCTGGTGTCTTTCTTTCTTTAAATTAATAAATTAAGAAATTATATATAATATATAATATTCTAGTAAATATATTTTATAATAATCAACAAGAGCCTATATATATTATAATATATGTGGAGTTATACACAGAACTGCTAGTTATTATATATTAGATAATAATATTATTATTAAATTTATATTATCATTAATTTTATAAACAAAAAAATACCTATATTTATATATATATTCGTTACTATATGATAAACTATGCATTGGCATATCTACTAATTAGAGACTATTATTGGTATTCAATAGAATTCTTTTTAATGATTAATCTCCATAACAGTTCTATTTAATTTAAAAATGATTAACCACCACATATAATCATTTAATTGGTTCTTAATAATAATTTTACGAACACCTTCAATTGAAGTATTTTAACTATTTTGACCACTAAAATAATAAACGATTTCAAAGTACTCTATATAAATATAATAGTTTATATAAATATAACAAATTATATTATATAATAAATTAATTTAAATATAATAGAAATTTAAATATATTAATAATAATAATAATACAATATACTAATAATAAGAAACTATATTATTATTTACTATTATAGTTTACCTGAGTAAATAAATATTAATACTGATATAATAACATATAATTGCCCTTTGCTCTTTAGCTATACAGATAAATTCTCAGCTGTAGTCATAATATCGCTATTACGTAAATATTATATATCTTTATAATTTACTATCTTTATTTACTCTATATTAGCTGACGAGCTAGAAACACCAGTCATATGTCACTAGCTGGTAGCAACTCGATCTCTGCCAAGTAGCTCGAGCCTCTTCAACGCCGATTTTTATACGCTTAATTACTTTTAAACATGAAAATAGACTCTTTCTTGAATGAGGTGTGTGGTACCAGGGGCGGTGATCCATTCATCAACTCATATTTTACCATAAGGAAATAGGCAGGGTTAGATGTTACAGTATACATTTGCTCGCCTCAAGGATCCTAACTGAGGTCATGTAGTGATAGGACTCTTGGATAAACTAATTAGTTCTAATTTTCGGTATTCATCTATAGGCGACAATGATGAATAAACGCAGGACCCCCAGGCAGCTCCTTAGTCTCATGACATCTGTTTCCTCCCTTCCACGCGCCGGATAAGCAGAACCCTCTATGAGAATTTGGTATTCATAGAAATTAAAATATATAATTTACAAGACCGATCTCTAGGTTACTGCGGGTACTTGATAGACGAGCGAATAGATGTTTTAAGTATATATTTAATATGGAAGGAGGTAAATTATATTTTTTGGAGGACCATTAATAGTGATATGCAGGAATGACCTACTTAAATCTGACTTTTAATTTAATATTGTGTATCCAGATCACGTATATCATATTGTTGTACATTAAAAATACGACGTTAAGATTCAATGCTTCATTATGTTCTCACTTGAAGACGTAGAATTTTGAGAATTGAGAATGCTTTATTCATATAAAACAATATCATGTTAGTTTAAACTAAATGTAACATGATTAATATATTTAATTATATTGATATATTAGTAAAATAAATCAATTGATTTTGTAAGGATTATATATATACTAAATTATAGTAGGGTAATTATATAAAACTTAGCGATAAGTGCGTACATTAATAGGTAGCGGGAGAGTGCGTGGAACGTGCGGACTGACGTGGATAGCGTGGGTGGATGGATGTGTGTATCTGAGATTTAAGTGAGTAGTGTGCGGCGGAGGAGTAACGCATCAGGTTGCGGAACGTAAGCAGCATGTTTCTCGAACGTGGATGACGGTAGTGCGCTAAGTGAGCCGATTGGAGTAGAGAGAACTAGAACCCCTAAATCATAGGCGGGGTGAGCCAAACATGACCTCTAGAAGAGGTTCATCGACATATCCAGAGATGAATGAGAATAATAATTAATTATATATATTATACTATAATTATAATATATTACTATACTATTTAATTAGTATAATATTAATATATATAATAATAATGTGAGTGTAGTGTAGAGTATCTTTTTGAAATCCTTTGAGTATAATATATATTATATATTATAATAGAGGGATAATATATATATGCAGGGAAAGGGCGGGTGACTGTGTGAGTGTCACGGTTACCCGCGTCGATGTTGATACGTTAGGGGTATGGCCGCGGCCACCGGCCCGCCACTATGAGATAAGTAGCGAGTGGCCACAGCTACTTATACAGTAAAAGGTAATGGTATCAATATATTCATATATTATATAGTATCGAGACAGTAGTTATTATAGTCAGTAGTTATTAAGGTAAGTGTATCATCATATTGATTACCGCTATAACGGTAGGACTCTATCATCGAATAGCTACTACTATACGTAGTCTTTCTTAATCGATCTATTACATATTATTACTATATAGACTCACATATCAAATCCTCATGTGCGCTCTATACCTACGGCATATTAGTACTAAACTGCGATCATCACTAATGGTACCTATTATGAGCTGAGCGTTGTCGATCATGTATATAACTGATGCCGTATATTATATTATATATCATTTATATATACGTATATATTATAAGCTATTGACTATAATTAGGTCTATTCATCATATTACAACTACTATCACCTTTAAATATCAAGCTAATTCTCACTGACCGTTATATAGTATAATAGTTACGATGCTATAAGTGTATGTAATACGATACTTTACTATATATAGGTATCGACTTTTTTTATTTTTTTTATTTCGTACGTGAATACATATTCTTATTAAACACCTATTATAGCTTTTCAGCGGCAACCCCTACAACCTATAGTTCATCCATATTTGGTATTCCTGTTTTTTGTTGTTTGAGTTGTATGAGAAGAAAGAGCATCGACAGCTAGTGGCAAAGCGTATTAATAGCCCCTAGAAGACAACTATTGAGGCAATAACAGCTAGGGTCTAAAGGATCCAACGATAGAGTAAAACAATGATCACCTTGCCTGAGACGTACCGTATTCTGTTCACTACATCACCTCCTTGGACTTGTCATGGATGGTAGGAATTACGTCGGAAATACGGTAAATATTCTCTCTAATAGCAACAAAAAGGTTTGGTGAGGTTTGAATGAGAACGGCGCTTGCACAAGCGTGAATAACGTTGTTTACCGTTAAATAAAGCAAAAACAGAAAGCGAGCCAAGACTATAGCCATTGAAAGCTTTAACGATGAAAGCTGATTTGATGTGCCACTAGGACTTGAGAACCTGTATTCCTGATGACAGAGAGGCAAGCAATATATATATTAATTTCATTATATATTATATATTATTTTACATTCATGATTAGTCTTAATCAACTTTAAGGATAAAATTCTTATTGATTTGATATTACTGATTAATTAATAACTGACCAGTTTCAGTATTGATTATTAATTATTATTATTATTAAGTTATGTATTATACTAATGCTCGCTTATATTATTTTATTTTTCATTGCATTCACTCTACAATTTAACGAATAAATATGATATTGGTTACCAAAATATCCGACGTATAAATACCAGAACTAGGTCAGTTAAAGAAAATCTAAGAACTTTACATAGATAAAAAAGAGAACAATAATAAAAATAAGAGAATTCAAATAAATACAAATCATTAATAAGTGTTGTCACATCATATCCAAAAATCGTATTCTTGAATTAAGATAAAGCGAATACCAAGATAATTGATAATGATTCATCTTTCACTGTGTCTAAGATATTCTGAGCTGGGATTCACTCAAAGAAAAGGAATTATAAAGCCGCACACGCTGACCGATTCGCTTTTCGTTTATAGCATTTTGTCTTACGCTCGATAAGACAAAAAATTTACAGCACTTGTAGACGGTTTCGTGCCAAAGACGACACGCGACTTCTTCAGAAACGTTAGACTCATGTAGAAAGAAGTTCGAAAAAGGAAAGCCCGATGAACTGCAAGATTTGCGACATGAACATCAAAATTGATATTGAAAATGTCTTCAGAAGTATTTTAACTTTTTTGAAACAGACGACTAATAAAAACAAATGTGCAAGGATACAGAGATTATTGCCGCTTCTCCTACCTCTAGTAATTTTTCGAAGTGCTTTGGAATAATATTATAATAATATATCATATATATATATTATAAGATTAAACTATATTATTATATGTATGATATATATATTTATACTATAATATAAACTAATATAATATATATACATATACATATTATATACTAACACGGCAGACGAGAGACGACCGACGAGATCCTGCAGCAGAAAAACAAAAACTATTAGATATGCAGGAGAAAAGAATACGACAGCATAGAGATATAGCACACACTTATTCCTGATGAATTCCTGAAACAGCCTGATGCCCTTTTCTATTCAACACAGGAAAAAAAAGCAATACAAACAGAGTAACGCATCCGAATCATGAAACCATTTCTTCATCTGCTACAAACAACTCGGCCCAAAGCTGGCAAGAATCTAAACGGGCGACCCGACCCAGCAGATAAGGCGCCTACCACATACAGGGCGGCGAGAACACGGATTAGTCATTTATGCACTTTTCTCTCGTATATGAATTATTCAAAAGCCCAATCTAGAACAAATCTAAACAAAGTTAAAAGAACAACATAATAAATATATTGAACAGAAGATATCCTCCTCTGAAACGGCTCATTAATAAAAGAAGATTGATCTCATCATGTAACGAAAAACTAAATCGCAATTAAAATTTCCCCATCATATCTGCCTTAATTGTCTTTGTTTACATTTTTCGTAAGAATAGAGATTTTTTCGCGGGGTGTAAGAACGCCCGTAGCACAGGGAAATACGCATCTAGCCGGAAACTTTATGTCAAAATCTCTATCTTTACGTCTACTGGTGAGACCCGGCCTGACATATTACTTCTCTACTAGAAAATGTTTTCTCTAATCATATTGAGCATGACACACACCAGCGAACTGACAGTATTCTTGAGCAGGGACTGTTCTCACGTATTCTTTCGGACTCGCCCATAGAATGTCGCTAGCGCCGTGCAAAAATATTGGCCTATAAACCGAAACGGACGCTAACCCTTTAGGCAGCTATATTTATTATATATCATCATATATTATTATTAACTATCTAATAAGTAGTTATGTGACAACATAGATACCGTACATAGCTTTTATATTATATCATATCATGAATATAGTAATAGGCAGTTCCCTATCGTCATCTAGGGTCCAGAAGTACCTCACGCCAGCCGTCGCGAACTCGGACGACCCTGATCTGACCCCCTGGTCACCCACGCGCACCCGACAGCCGGGCAACGTCTGCCCAGTCCGCCTCGTCCCGGCACAGGTGAAAGCGCGAACGTACTTCCAACTGCCTCGCCTCGAACCCTCTGACACGGCTCTCTTCTAGGACAGCCCGAGACCTCACCGTAGCAAGGATGACGCGGCGCGGAGCCCTGTAAAGCGCCTCAAAGTCTCCTCAGAGTCTGAACCGCCACTCACTACCGATGATACAGTGTGATCAACGCGGTCTCCCCGCACAAATGACGCCTCTAGCTAGCAAAGCGACGCTCCTCTCAGCTCAGAATGTTGATTCTATTGATCCCGCCAGACCGCCCAGATGTCGAGGGCACTCACTTTCACCATCGCTAACACATCTGCCCTCGACGACCCATCAATATAAATACCCTCTGTGTGCATGAGCCGAAGCATGCCGCACGGCGGCGTGCGGACGCACACCGCCGCTGGCATATTTCTTCCCAACCCTGATTCAACCGCCATTGTACTCAGTGGTGGGACCACAACGCGTACGACTCTATTCCGCCCAACCTCACTCCCATCCCGATTGAGCCGTGTTTATCAACGGACCGAGACAGCAGTGCCGTAATCTACAAACCAGATGCATCCCTACCAGACGCGACGGGGACACCTCCATCTCCTATACTCGCGGCCATCAATAAGCGAACGCCCACTGTGCCCCGTCGCCACTAAACCGGTATGCACGTCTCAATGAGCACTCGCCAAGCGCCGCCGATGGTCTCTGCGCCGGAATCGTCATCGAAGAGTGACCCTACGGGCGCTGTATACATCATCTTACTCTTTCCTCCGTCTCTGCCTTTGCCCACTGTCCAGACGTATGCCCACGCATAATAAATTCGACACCACGATCCACCGAAACCTACAACAAAAATAAAAAAAAAAAAAAGATTAAAAAAAAAAAAAAAAAAAAACAAAAAACAAAAAAAATAAAAAAAAAAAAAAGAGAAAAAAAAAAAAAAAAAAAAAAAAAAAAAAAAAAAAAAAAAATAAAAAAAAGAAAAAAAAAAAAAAAAAAAAAAAAAAAAAAAAAAAAAAAAAACAACAACCCCATTTAAAAAAAAAAAAAAAAAAAAAAATAAAAATTAAAAAAACAAAAATGATAAAAAGAAAAAAAAAAAAAAAAAAAAAAAAAAAAAAAAAAAAAAAAAAAAAAAAAAAAAAAAAAAAAAAAAAAAAAAAAAAAAAAAAAAAAAAAAAAAAAAAAAAAAAAAAAAGAAAAATAAACTAAAGAAAAAAAAAAAATAAAAACAAAAAAAAGAACAAAAAAATAACAATAAAAAAAACAAAAAAAAAAAAAACCAACAAAAAAAAAAGCAAAAAAAAAAGAGACAATAATACATCAAGAAAAAAAACAAAAAATAAAAAAAAGCACAACAAAAAACGATACTAAAAGATAAAATAAAAAAACCCATACAAACAAACGACATATCACAACAAAAAAAAGAAAGTCAACATAGCTGCAGAAGACTGTAAGAAACAAATATAAAACAATCAAATGATTTGCAAATAGCAAACATAGTCACTCGTTACAAATAAACATAAATAAAGTAGCACAAACACTGCTTAAACCTTCACACATACCAGAAAAAAACAAAAACATCCAAAACACACATTAATAATCCAAGAATGAAAAAAAAACTCATATAAAGCAAAAAAAAAAAAAAAAAAAATAAGATGAAAAAATAAAAAAAACAAACGAACAACAAACCACAAATAAAGACCAATCACTTAAAATAACTTTTAATATTGCGAATGCGAGAAAAAAACCAATAAAAAAGACAAAAATACAAAAAAAAAAAAAACAGAAAAAAACCCCCCTGGTGTGTGAGCCCTTTGGGACCGTGATCAATTCCAGTTTCCTTACTTGCATTTAGGGAGTGAGTGTTTCCAATGTTTCGGGGCCTCCTTGACGCATAAGCTTCAGTCACCAGGAATCTTGACGTTCCCACCTTGGGAGAGATAACCAAACACATATTGGGTAGCAATAGGAACTAAATTTAGTGCTTGCTCTGCTAGACCCACATACCCCAGGTAGCATTTTGCAAATCAACCCTTTAATCCTCATAGATAGTGATAATCATACCCAATAACAGTCCAATTGGCCAGCGTTCTCTATACACATATCGGCCGGACCCGCATACCAACAATCCTACCCCCCATGCGCTAAAATTGCGGCGCTCTATCCGAACCACATTCCACGTGCCGACGAGTCATCAGCTTCGGTCGAACGGAAATATCGCATCGGCGCCGACCCGTAACCAATTTGGCACCCTTTCGATTATTGTAAGTGCCGCATAAAGTCTGCATCATACTCTGCGGTTGCTACCAACAAATGACCAGGCCGTATGCGGACATTAACCTAGGGCCTCCCGCACCCATTCGGAACCTAGGCATCCCCAAAAGTGCACAAGCTGAACCCAACGCCGGATTCCCTAGACGATGGCCCTTTACTAGTTTAAAATGAAGAGATTATATGATAAATGATTTAGTATATTAATTAATAAGTATAATACATATTTAGCTCATACGTAGCTAATATAATTAGTAATAATATCTGTGCCTTTACTAATTAGCGACTGAGCTTTATTAATCTAAGTAACTATAGTATCATGTTATTAGTCTATAGTGTAATAGGGTCAAATATAGTTATATCTATAACCTACATTTCGTAAAACTTAACTACTGTCAAACAAATACTTATAGTAGAATATATATAATATTTGAAATGCAACCGCGGGTGGTCGCAATACAACTCTTTTCGCGCCGCTTGGAACTCCAGAGGGTTGGCCTCCATGTCTATGTCATATATCATTGGAAATATTGACAAACCGCAAAAGAACCATTAGGTTACAGCCATGCGGTAGTTAAGAAAATTCGCCTCCATTATCTTCTATATTTTAATCTTATACAACACATTCACTTTAGAAATCGTTGATTTACCATACAGTTGTTTTAAAAGTTTAAAAAAGCAACAAGTCAATATAGCAGCCTCCCATAAGCAGCCCCGCCTTCGTCTGACAACATGCCACCAACACATATTTCTAAAACAAACAAAAAAATGCTCTAGAAATCCCCTGATTGGGACTGACTTTCGATTGTATAGGAATTCTCAATCTTAGGGTTAGAACTCTCTATTCCGATTCGTGCAAATGTGTTCTGCCGCGCAACGTAGACCTTTATAGCTTCTGTAAAAAGTTAAACTTTGTGTAAAAGGGTCGATAATTCGTTGTCCAGTAATATTAAGTTTCAGCAGGTAAATCAATATATACGGACCAGCCATTCATACTATGACTGGGCGGTTCTACTTATAGGGTTATGAGGGAAGTTTATAATAAGACATAGAAACGGAACTCCAAGAATAAAATTATGTCTTGATTAGTCTACACGATATTATGTATCATTTATTATGAAGAATGAATATAGATATTAGCAGAGACTAATTCTACTATTTGTAATCATATATATATAATAGTATATCCTGGATATTACTAAGATATAAATTAACAAGAAAATAATTGCAGTATCATATAATATAATAACAATATATATCACTTAGATATATATAGGTACAAATATGCATTACTATAACTATAAGGTATTACCTATTATATATTATGACTATATACGTCAGTAGTAGAAGTATAATCATGATATTATATATATAGAAATAAATATATATATACTACTAGTCAAAAGTATACAAAAATAAAAATACTATATAATAATACGGTTTATAATAGACGTCTATATAACATTATAATAATATATAAGTTATAATAAATAATATAAGTAAGTAATAATGATAATTAAGTATATCTGTGTGGTGTGATGTCGTGATAGTGGGGAGCGTATACAGTATCTATATACTTTTTGTGTTGGAGTTTATATGTATAAGTATACTATAGTGAGTTAGTAGGTATATTACTCTAACTAACATTGATAGGAATTACAGATATAGAGGGCAATATATATATAATAGTACGAGTCTGTGTGTGTTCATATTTATTTATACTATACTCACCGCGACTATAATATATACCTAATAAAAATTTTATCATTGCTCTTACCAGATGCATAAGCCATTTTAACTAACGATTGACTATAATGATATTAGATCCTATATAATTAGCATAACCTATATAATACCTTTGATTCGATCACGTAGTGTATTATACTATAATCAGATCCACCTCATTGCTAGTACAGCTATAACGACGCTGACAGAGACGCCTCACCATTCCACTCACCCATCAGCGCTCCTAATCTATATATATAATAACCTTATATATATAAGATAAATATACACTTATAATAATTGATAAAATATATCATAGCTAGTATATATAAGACACATCTATTAAATCAAGACAAGTTATAAATTAAACGCTATTATAACGTAAGGCTCTCTTAAATAGTTATAGTATCTATAGGGGTCATGCAACTATACCGATAGTAATAGAATAAAGCTCGGATACTATTTAATCTTAGATATTGGATAACATAAATAGTACTTAGGTACGAAATATTAATACTGTGAAATGAGAACATTGTATTACCATATTTAAAGTTATTATTAAAAAACCATATACCACTATAATTAAATAATATATGGGGTTCCCCCCCGCGATTCGGAATCCGTTCTTAATAATAAATATACTATGTTCACCATGCAGATTTGATCTATACTATATTCATACACGCAGTTATATTACTATATATATACCGTAATTATCATACTTATATTATTCCGTTTCCTACTATCACCAGCTTTACTATAATATACATATTAAGTAAAAATAATATTATAGATATTTACTGAGCCATAATAATAAATTATATATATTTGATACAGTAAATATAAATTGATATTTTTCTATCTATTTAGCATGAATACATATTATGATATATTTATTCTAAAATAGTAATAATACTATCTATAACAACCATTACAATCCTATACCTAAGTAAGTATATATTAAATAATGATTTAAGTCTACTTAATATTATGCTATATACATTAAACTAGTAGAAATATATATATATAGATATACGATACCTTCTATACTATATCTATAATGGTAGATAGGTATATTAGTGATTTACTCACCTTATATATACATAGATTAAAACCTAATATATGATATAGTGACCTAGCCCCCAGTATACAGAATGCTAAATTAAATATATATAACTAGTTGGTTAGTTTTCGATTTTCTACTAAATTCTACGGACTGAGAATATGAAATTTTTTCAGCAACTCCATAACATATTTAATTCCATTATTTTATATATCTTGATACAGTAATATAACAAAATGAGATATATTCATATTATTTATAGAGTGTATGACGGATTAGTATCACATGAAGGTCCTTTCACCTCCTTTCTTTAGTCTTATCATTACTTCTTTCCAGTACACAGCTTTCTAATTTCCTGGACATCCGCATTCAATCCACTCTTTCCATAACATTTTTCATTTCCCTACTTTTACTCTATGCATGCAACTTTAGCTCCCTTTTCCACTCTGATAATCTTCCTCATATACTTCCTTATCCGTTCGCACAAACTCATCCATCATTGACTTTTTAGTTACACATTATTCAATCCATCCACTCTTTGTATTAATCTTCTTTACCGCTTGTTTTTACCTCTTGCATTTAACACTCATTTTTCCATTGACTATTCTTACCTTCTTTTATTTAAGTCAGTCTACCTAACATTTCTCTTTGTCAAACAAACAAATGGCTTTTCTTCACCATTACGTTCAGTTTTGCTCGTAAGGTCTCACATATTGTTCAGCATAATTTCAACTAAACTTATTTGCTAATGTTCTCACATACTTTTCCTATACACTTTGCTCTCACTTACATAACATATACCACTACTTAATTCTCATCCACTTCCTTCCTTCCTTCATTTTCTCGCGGTCTAACGAGAGTGAGTGCTCATTCAATGGATGGTTCTGAGATTAGCCGACCACAAATTACCTACAAATTTAATAATAATAATATAATAAATATACATAATTAAGATTAATAAATAAATAATTAAATAAATAAATTAATAATATCTAATTTATAAATAATAATATAAAAATCACAAATTAATATTGTATAAATAAATAATAATAATAACTATAATCAATTATATACTAATAATAATAATATTAAATTAATAAATAATATTATAATAATTAATATAATATATAATAATTAAATAAATTATAATTAATATATAATTATAATTAATAATAGATTAAATAATCAATAATAAATAATAATAATCAATTATATTATATAATATAATATATAAAAATAGATCATGAGTAATTTATAAATAAATAATAATAATAATATAATATAATTATAAATAATGGTGATATATAATAATTTAATAAAATTAGTTATCTGAATATACCTATATATATTTACATAATTAGTGATTATTATACATATGACAATATAAAGATTAATAAGCCCCCTGATCCAATATTGAGAGTTATTATATTAAGTATATTAGTAGTTATGCGCTTGATCAATTTAATCTTACATAGAAATATTTTCGTTATTGATAGTTTAAATTTAATATATTAATTGATGAAAATGGAATATTGTTTTTGAATTTTAGTAAACCTTAAGATTATTGATAGTGGTGTTTAAATAATTAATTATAATATCTGAAGAAAAATAGTAGTAGCCCGTTAATATTCTTTGAAAATTCAACTTCTTATAATTCAACTTTTCCATAGTTGATTGTGAGTTGAGTAACAATAATGCGAATGGGAGGATAGCTATTCTTGAGCGCCCTCCATAATGAATTATAGTTAAACTTATCATATCGCATTGTGGCTGTTGATGTTAACATCAGGTGTGAGTAGCATAGTTGAATCCAGATATTTACTCGATTACTATATATCTATTCTAATCATAATATACCATCATATATAGTATCATAATTAATTATATTAAATGTAATTATATTAAAATTTATATAGTTTACTCTTAAATTATAATTTAAAACCCTTTCATAGTTCATTGTAAAATTATCTTTAAGACATATATATATAAGTGCCGGTAAGTGTAGTGCAACGTGGTTTGATGGGAAGTAGGTCACTCGACCAATAACTAAAAATAGGAGTAGGTCCCTGTGTTTCGCAATTTCTGTGCCGGTGTGGAGGGAGATGTGAGCTATCCTCCTTGGGCTTCGCCTGCGTCCTTTTTCATTTGCCTTCGACGTGTGAATTGAGCCTACACCCCGCCTACTTTAAGGGCATTCAGGGCTTTGCCCTAGTCGAGCTCATTGGGTATGTTGTTTTTGATTTATTCTTATATAAATATAATTATGTCAGTTTCATAATCGAATATTCAATAAAGAATAAAGTAGTTATATGAAGGTGAGTTACTACAAGTACTTCATCGTGAAGTATTGAAGCTGTCTCTCGTTTGGCCTAGATATATAATGTTATACATTTAGTCTTTCTTATACGTGTACTGTTACTTTATTAATTAATGATTAAGTATTTTTTAATTAATAATCTACAGTTACAATTATAAGTCAAGGATAAATAAGTAATATGAAAGGCTAAAATGGTACAAATCATATAACTAACACACATTTGGCATAATTTCTAACTATTAAATGAAATGTAAAATGGGAGTAATTTATCTTATAGTTCGCATGTATGAGTATCTTTAGTGTGAGAATGTGAACTGCTTTAGAAGACTGTATGGGTTTTAAGGCATTTAACTTAATTAGACGCCTCATCAGTACAAGTTTTCTAGTAGTTTCTTGATAGTCATCTAATTTTTTTCTGTATGAATAGATAATTTGTGGTATCCATATAGAATATGTACTATACTGATTATATATGAATGAAATATGATTATGACAATTTATTGGATAGTAGGTTAATAAGTAGGATTATCATCGAATTAAAAAAAAGATGTATTCATCAAAAATCAAAAAATCCTTGATTTTTTTTTTTAGTTAATTTAAAATAGCAATTAATTTAGGATCAATTGATTTTTAATATCATATTTGATTTTGTGTCGTGCGCATCCTAATGTTTAAAACTCGGTGTGGAAATGGACCATGTAAAAGGTAACTCCAAATTTTGACCACTTTATGATACAATTGTGTAGGTAAATATACACAATAAAACGATACTAAATTAGAAACCTAACTCCCTTAATGTAGTTTCGTTTTTATTTCCACAGAGGACCAAGCACAAGTTGAAAGGAAATTATTAGATTAAAATTTATTAATTCAATATTAAATTAAAAATTAACCAGACTAAAATTGAGGAATTTTTAAAGTTTAGTTATATACTTTATATATATATCTATATATATATATATTATATACTTTAAATATATATGCTACCCGTAGAGTTATATAACATAACTAGTATAATATAGACTTCAACTAAATCTAATTAAGTCAATTGCATCATATATTCACAAAAGAAAGTCCAATTATATATTTTAAAGTTAATTTAATTTATTAGTTTATTTTAATTTTTATATATATTTGATCTAGGATTAAATATAAGAATAATAATAACACAAGCATTAGTTATATAAAAGGTACATAATAATATTTTAATTAATATTATATATATTAAATATTAATAATAATGTTAACTTTAATAATATTAAAAATTACTAATTACTATTTATATTACTCTATCTCTTTAATTCTATAATATATTACAATCGATTATTAGTCATTATCCGCTCTCATATACCACTTCTAACAAATAATAATTATTAGTATATTATATTAATAATTAATTATATATGAATATATTAATATATATTTAATATTATAACATGTAATATATTATAAATATTTAATATATATATTAGTATATAGTATAATATATATATACTTATAACTCTATTAACTTTAGGAAAATGAACTACTCAATTAAGTCTAATATCATATATTAAAATTTTATTATTATAATTAAGAATTTGTTTTTATAGTAGAAACTTATTATTAAATATATTTAAGCAGTCCTATATTTACATTATATAAGCAATTAGTATTAATAAAAAACTAAAATTAAAGATTAACTATATGAATTATATTAATATATACTACTATTTAATAATTTAATATATTAATGTATATATTATATAATATATCAATAATATTAATTAATTTAATATATTAATATATGACTATAAAAAAGATTGTAAATACTAATTGATAAAATATATTAATCCTCCGGACTATTATTTCTCTATAAATATATTATATAATATATATAACTATATTATTATAAATATATATATATATTATATTATCTAATATTATATCATTAGGATATTATGAAATATGATTCTATTATATAATTTATATAATGATATATATATTATGAATGATATGGACCATATACGGTCAGTCATTACGGTTCATAACCGATATAGACTGATTAACACCGTTAAATCATAAAATAAAAAATTCTTTAACATGGGTAGCTAGGTACTAAAAGCTGAATCATTTTTTGAGATAAAACCAGCCTCGGGGTTGGTTCCTTAATGAAACGAAAATAAGATAATTAAAATTCAAGAGCGATTAAATAAAAAAAAAATATGTAATAGTATAGTAATAAGTAACGTCGAAATTGTACGAGTAGCATTCTCAGATTGAAATACACGTTTTTGAAGTGTAAACGAAAAATAAAAAAGAGGTTAACGATAATATTGGTATTGTGAAACTGAAACATCTGAGATACAGGATCATAGACTGGCACTATTTAGGATGGAATATTAGATAAGATCGATATAGAGGGCAGGGTAAATGATTTTAATATCTAAGTGGACCAGTTTGAGGATGACCAAAAAAAATTCGATATAAATTATCGGAAAATTCTCGATAATTTTTGGCTCTATCGATATAATCGATTATTTTGAGTGGCAATATTTTCTAGGCGAAATAATATCTCGATATTTCTGATTTTTTTCTTTAAATATCGACTGCTATATATACTTCCAAAATAAAATATTTCTTTAAAGGCCGAGAACAAAAATAATCTTATTCGCCCTCTTCTCCCGGACACCCTGATTAGTGATGGAAAACTCCTTTATTACCCGCCCATATATTTCGTTCTTTAGTTCGTCCCCCCAATTCTTGTTTTAAATCAAACCAAAAATTGGGGATATTATTAACTTTTCGTCTTTTCTTCGGGTAACCAAAAATTAGAGGATGAGGGGGTGGTATCGACATGGCAACGAAACCCAATATAGTGACAAATTGTCTATCTGGTTAGTATTTCAAATAATCACTAATTTCTCAAGTTTATTTGCCTAGTGACTGTCAAGTGTGACTGGATGATAATGTGCGACCCATATAAAATTTATAGAAATGATAATATTGGTAACATTAAAATTATCTCCATGCGATGTTTATCGTTTAGCAATGTAAAATTAAGTTAATTACCTGTAATTGCTGAAACGCAGTCTTCATCAACAGTGAACTATCGAAAACAGTATCATTAAATTAAACAAGTAATGCTTACTCAATGAAAGGATATTAGATTCGACTGTACCGAAGCATATCAATCTAAGTTCAGTCTCTTGTCTTTAGTTTAGTGAATATGCATTATGATGATTTAGTATTTTGAGTCTCTTATGTAAATAATACTAATAATTATAAATATATTATATATAGATTAATATATATAATATATATTTAATAATTAATATATTATATATATTATTAATATTATTTAATTTATATTATTAATATTAATATTGAATTATATATTATATATAGAATATAATTTATAACTATATTAAATATTTAATAAATATTAATTAAAGGAAATACTTGTTGCATTTTGAATAAATGGAAATAAGGAACATATCAAAAGCGTCATTACTTTACAAGCTTCCTTTCTTTCATTCGAAATCATTCATAATTTATTTATTTTAATTCTGAGAACAATTTTAAAGAATGCATTTCCACTCCATAGTGTAGACTAGACGCTGTATCCTGATGATACGTGCCTGGCATATGTGGATTATAATGCTAGATATCATATTGATTGATTCAGTGTATTACGTTATAGGGACTGAGAGATAATCTATTTCAGGATCTTATAATTAGGTACTCAGGAATTAGGACTCCTGTCTGAAGTTGGTTTTATAGTTCTAGACACTAACATATTAATAGATTCCGACTAGGGATAATTACATTAATCATGCTGTACATGGGCGCGTGATTATATCGATTGTTCTGCATGAATATGTAATATAACTAAATCAACGGTTTTTATATAGCTATTAGCTAAATAGTTAGTAAATTTTATGGGGGCTTGTACTCCGTGATATTCAGTACTATCATCTACAGCTTTTCTTATCATAAATCGTCTGGCTATACTTTTTCAACTCTCTAAATATTTATGTTCTATTTTATTTTAACTTAAAATTATAAGATTTTCGTTAAGACTTCCAGAGTCGTCCAAGTTTCAGTTGAGTTCTACCATCCAATTCTCCATATAAAAGTCTTTGTTGTGTTAGAATCAATATTTTATTTTGTACCTTAAATAAGAAATCATTTTGGAAGATTCCTAGCTTTCAGTATATAAGTGATAATAGTTATTTTTCAGTTTAAAATTAGGAATAAAATAGGTGATTTTTTATGATTATTGTTTAAATTTCTAGTGAAACGACATTCTTTTGCTGATTTAATTTATTTTTTCTTCAAAAAATCAAAAAAGTCAATAAAATCACACTTCTCCCAGTTCCCTAAGAATACAACATCAACGCTTTTCTTTAGCACGAACTTCAGGCTTCTAGGCCTCTTTGTGAGAGTTGTGAAACTTGGGAGCTGGAAGACTATTGAAGATGTTGAAATACTTTTTTCCAATTGCGGGTGCTATTGGATGTATAATTATTAATTTACTCTTCATATATTTTTTTAAATGAAATAAGTGCCGATATTTCTGCTCTCTCTTTATCTCTCTCTCTCTCATCTCTCTTCTACTCTCTCCTCGCTCTCTTATATTTATATATAATATAGTATTATATATATATATATAATTATTCAGTATTATCATAATAGTAATATATATATATTAATATGATATTAATATATACTATATGTACTATAGTGTATTCATATGATATATTATATTAATATATTAATTAATATATATATATATATT
Source organism: Trachelipus rathkii (assembly GCA_015478945.1). Classification (NCBI taxonomy): domain Eukaryota; kingdom Metazoa; phylum Arthropoda; class Malacostraca; order Isopoda; family Trachelipodidae; genus Trachelipus; species Trachelipus rathkii. The sequence continues at coordinate 20,455 of JABUQX010014969.1, forward strand.
TTTTTTAATAATTATTAATTATCGATCTCCCTTTCCGTGTGGGCGTTAAGTAATACTTCCCAATTAATCATAATAGTAATTATATTATAATATATATATTATTATTAATTATAATTAATATATATATATATTACTATATTAGTTATCTTATATAATATTTAATTAATACTTAATCTTATAATATTAATTTATAATATTAGTAATTAATATTTTACTATAAACTTTTAGTTATATATATATATATAGATATATATATGATTATATATTAATTAATGGTCAGTTATTTATTATTACTTGTTAATACTTAATCCTCGACTTAATGCTAATGATAAATCATAATCTTAAACAATTATATTTTTTTATGTTTATCAAGATTAAATTAAGGTTGGAAACGTACTCTGTTAAACATTCAATTCTGCCGTTTAAAAAATTAAAAAAACATTCCTATAACATAGCCCTATTTTTGTACTTATTTTTTCTTATTTTTTTGTTATTTACTTTAATACTTATTATTGTATCTTTTCACAATCTGAACATTTGTATTCCCCTGATTTTACCAAATAGATAGTTTAATATCAATTTATTTAGTGTAATTAAGCTATATCGTTGTTTTTTTTAGTACTATAGATGTGCACGTCACTAATACTTGGAGCGACACTAATATGTATATTGATTATATTATATTAAGTATATATATTAATTATAATATATAATATTATATACATATTATGATAAATATTATTTAGATTTAATTTTATATATTATATTAATAGAATATATTTATATAAATAGATTAATATATATAGTATAACTTTAATTAATTATAAGTAATATATATATATACTTATATAACATATAAGTCAATAGATTTAATTGAATAATAATATATATTAAGGTAAAGACTATAATTTAATAACCTAACTAAACTCATGTATAGTAATACATCATTATATAATACTAATATATTTGGATATTAATATATTCAAATTGATAATCTGTTGATAATATACGAAATTATACGATCATTAATCGATATCGAAAATATGGTATTCTGCTTGGATTTAATTATCGAAAGGCGAGTTATGATTTTATTTTAAATATACTAATATAATCTGCTAATTTATCATATTTTATACAGATATATCGCGTAGTGCATACTTAATAACCTTGTGATGAGACTCTAATTAGATTCAGGCGTAAGATGTTATTCAGGGGATATATATTTCTATATTTCACAGATGTAGTGATCTATTAAATTTATTTAATTTATGATTTGACGCGAATATTGACAATAAATTATATTTATTTTTCGTCTTTCACTTACTTGAAATTCTAATCAGTTTCCCGAACTTTCAAAAAATGTTATATCGTTTGTGGTAACTATAAGCCTAAGTTTTTTTAAGACATCATAGGATGTTAGTATCGGGATCCAGATTCCATCACAACATAAACTAATTATTATTTTAATATTATATAAGTATTATAATATTTAGAAATCAGTTATTTAAATCATCATAATATTATTCTTCAATCATGAAAATAATTAATTAATATAATATTATATATAATGACAGTGAAGAGACATATGACGAATATAATGCTAATAAATTACATAATATTAAGATTAAATTCGCCATAATGTAATATTAATGAATGCCCCAAAATTTTGGATCTTGATTATTCCTATTAATTTGGTATTTAATAAAATAACTATATTAAATATTGGTACTTAACAAAATAATTATATTAAATATACCAGTTTTCTTGGTACCAATCTTTCCAATGAAACTATAACACCATGAGTAAATATGATAGGTTACAGTAGTAGATTTAAAAGGATAATCTGAAATGTCAAATAAAATATTGTCCGAGTATTGTAATAATTAATTGAGTATAAAAGAAAATGGAAAAAATGTTGATAATATATTAATTATGCTTTAGAAGCTCGATTGCAAAAAATGAGACTAGCCTATTTAAAATATTTCAAAACTATTCATTCGATTTGGAATGACTGCAAACTGTAATTATAGTTAAACTAGATAACATTGACAAACTATATATAAGTAAAAATTAGATATCAAATAAAGGATATTTAAATGAAAACTATACTGAGTTTTTATTATAAATATGCTTAATTAATAAAAAAAAATTAAAAAGTTTATCATATATTACAAAATAAGGCAAAGAAGTTTGAGGTAATAATTAGGAAAATAATCACTCTCATACCGTTAAATAGTACTTTTTGACATATAAAATTTCTTTAGGCATTAGTGTTATTCATAGGCCTCACGTAGTGGTAATTGTTTAGTGAGTAGTGTTTGTCATAGGCCTCAAGTAGTGGTAATTGTTCAGTAAGTAGGACACAACTGAAATTATTCTTATAATAAATCTAGGCTTTAGGAAGCATTCAAAAATTTCACTCTGTTAGTAAAATATCCTTGTAAATAAAATAATAATATTAAATTAAGATTATTTTTATAATGAACAGCTGTGGTAATTAGTTAATTACACAACCTTGGCCGCGTTGGAGTTCTAACTGTACGGAATAAATAATCTGCTCCTTTATTTTTCTTCTTTGTTTTTTAAGATATTTTTTTAGATAGTGAAAAGATGGCTTCATTTTAATTTTAATTAATTTTTGGAGTTGAAAATGAGAATGACAACTTACCTACATATTATTTCTTTTTTTTCTTTTTTAAATAGCATAAAATTTTTGGATGAGTTAAAGTCTTAAATATTTGCTTTACCAGACAATTTTATGATACAATGGTTACTGTAAGCTTTGTTGTCAGAAATCTGGTAAGTATATAGGAAAAATTTAGATGCTATATATATTAAAGAAAATCTAGGTTTTCTGTTTAGATAAGCTGGTAGAGGTGGTGGGGACTTTGCGTAGAAACTACGCTAAATAATTTTGGAATGATTCCTGCTTTGACACTGATGAGTTTTCTGCAGTGTACGCCGAAAGAGTGGAACCATTTATCACTGATGGGATGAGCAGGTTCATTACATCTTTGACTAAATCTTTCTCTCCTCAAAATCCATGGTTCAATCGCACTAGTTCTTGTGAATCCAGGATATAGACAATGTGTATCGGGTATGGATAACCTTTCGCTACCCTATCATTAATACTGATCTTTATTTAGCTTGGATTTGTGCAGGAATATTATTCGACGGACTTAACATACCTTTTACTAAAGGAAAGAGCGTTATCCTCTTTGATTTTCCTATACTGGCAAAGTCCTGGCAGCTTACCAAAAATATCTAAAGCAATTTGTCTTTCCCCCTCGTATTTTCTATGATGGACTTATAGTTCATATCTCACTATTGTATATTTCCTACGAAGAAGAGAGACAACACTGTCTCGAAGAATAGATTTTGCATTATTCCTGGATGAAATGTAAGATAAAGTATATGAATTTTTGAAAATTGAAGACGACTAGTAAGTAATTCCCGAACGAAGCGTCAATGCGACGAATGAATCGAAAGAGAATAAGCAAACGCAAAGCCAAGGTATTATGAGCTTTCTGTTGAAAGAAAAAAACAGAATGTATTCCTCTGCGTCAGAGAGGACTCACCACTGTCATTTGTTCTGTTCAAAACAGGTGAGCTTTCCTGCAGAAGCAGTATTCGTTCCAAGGAATATCTAAAAATTAGAAATAAAAGTCCAACTAGTTCGCAGCACCGGTGTCATATTGAAGGAAATTGAAGATGTCTGCAGCAAGAGGGCACGACTATGACGATGGTAGACGCAAAGGGGACTGAGGAGTTAACAGCCCCGTGCCCCTGAAATTTTGATAATAAAATTTTTTTACATAAAAGCATTTAAAAATGAGTAAAAAAACACAAAAAAATTGATACCTCTGGAAGATTCATTCTCCCTCCGAAAAGTAACCTACCCACCCCTCCCAAAGAAAAAAAATACTGGCTCACGCCATTGGGAAAATGTATTTGCTATGGAGCCCTCAGATCCTAGAGTTTCACTCAAAAACAAAAGGTGATGTCTGGAAGAAGAGGGTTGTTCAAGAAAAGAAAATAAAAGTTGGGCTGACACGAAAAAAAGAAAGAGGACTTACACCCAGAGCAGCGCCGTCCAGTCTTAATTGCCACAACCCTATTTTTAGAAGGCGCTTCAACTCACCAAGAAATATATGGAGGAAGGGGTGGACAAAGCACATTCTTGATACCTCGTTCTCAATATCATCTTTCGAGCAGTACTGAATTTTCGCCATTTTTTACCTACTGAGAGAATGTGTGTATGACAGAATGTTATAGTTAATGCTGAAGATAGAGTTTGGGGAATTCCTCTGACTTGCCTGTAGGTACTCGAGAAACCTGCAAATATAAACTTTGTATATATATATATATATATATATATATATATATATATAATATATTATATATAATATATATATATATATTATTATATATATATATATATATATATATATATATATAATATATCTATATATATATATAATATATATATATACTATATATATATATATTATATATATATATATTATATATATATATATATATATTA
>JABUQX010014969.1:40000-41982 GCA_015478945.1 Trachelipus rathkii
TAATAATAATAATAATGTGTCATAAGAACTTTAGATAAAATAACGTTCGAAGAAGTAGGAATTTTTTTTTTTTTTTAACACTTAGATACCATCTTTCCCTTGTTACGAAATCAAATATACAGCAGGAAAGATGATTGTGCAATTAATACACTTCTTCGTATGTTCACGTTTGTTTGAGTGTGAGTGTGTTTATGTATGTGTGTGTGTGTGTGTGTGTGTGTGTGTGTGTGTGTGTGTGTGTGGTTGTGTGTGTGTGTGTGTTTGTGTGTATGTGTGTTTGTGTAACGACAAAGAGGTTCTAGGACAACCGTGTAGGAAAACAATTTTGATGAACCTTTATTCATATCTCGATAGGTCCACGTTTCTTCTCATGCTGTCTCAATATTTCCTATGTTCCTATGTTCATGGAAGAGGCAAGGCAACAAACCAACAGACCACCGATGATTCTTGGAGTGATTTTGAGGATCAACGCTTACGCTACCAGATATCTTCTCCCTTATAAACCCCACGATAGCGATCGTTCCCACTGGAGTGCGCACACACACACACACACACACACACCACACTTACACACACACACACTTACACTTATACACATATTCACTATGACACTTACATTTACCCATATACACTTACATTTACACTTACACACACACACACCACACACACACACACACACAGCACCACACACACACACTTACACTTATACACACATTCACTATGAAACTTATACACATACTTACATTTACCCATAGACACTTACATCTACACTAATGACAGAGTACTAAAGGCATTGCCATATTTTGTCGTCCATGGGTCAATTTTGACCCCCGGTAATTTTTTGTCCTTCCTTTAGGACTTAGCCTTTTTTAATGTCTTAACTTGTTTGACCATGATATTTCGCCCTTGACCTTGGCAGATACCATGGGTCAATTTTGACCCACGCTAACTTGATGGCTTTGATGGTTCCCCAATCACCGTAAGGAGTATCTAATGATGTTCTATTAGTGTTCTATGATTATTCTATGAGTGCCAGGTGAGTGCCAGGTGAGTGCCAAGTGAGTGCCAATGAGTGCCAATGAGTGCCAAGTGAGGGGCCAATGAGTGCCAGTGAGTGCCAAATAGTGCTAAGTGAGTGCCACAGAGTGCCAAGCTGAGTTGTCACTTTGTTTCAAGCCTTTTCTAGCCGCCCCTGAGCCTAGAATAGCCCTTGAATACGGTGTCTACCCTTAGTTATATAGGTTATGAGGATTTCGATTGGTGTATATTTACGAACCTGCTAAGGATGCTTTCCTACTAATGAGTTTTAGGTCCTTTTCTATCAGTTATAGCTATATATATTATATATATATATATATATATATATATATATTATATATATATTATCTATATATATATATATATATATATATATATATTTATATATATATATATATATATATATATATATATATTACTTGCACACATCCACTATGACACTTATAGCACACATTCACTATGACCAACTCATACACACTTTGACACTTAACACTCTCCATAGACACTTACATTAAACCATATACACTTCACTCACACCCACACACAGATACACTTACGTTTACACCTCACACACTTGATATTTTATGCCTCACTTTTGGATGCCTCACTTTGATTGCCTCAACTTTGAAGTTCATCTTGTTATGACTCATCTTTGACTGACGTCATCTTTGAAACCGTCTATAATTGATGATTCATCTTTGTGAAATCATCTTGACTGGCTCAATCTCTACACCTACATTAAAGAACAGAGTTTATATTAATGTCTTCCCTAGATCATAACTAACCACCAAGGGCGCAGCGTCGCGCCCTCCCGCGTGAAGGCTGGACAACGCCGCACCCAGGTGGACCGCCGCGTCACCGCCCGCCGCGTTCCCGCCGCCGCGGGTGCGCCCGCAGGCGCAATATCCCCGCATCGAATGAAAAATATACTATATATATCTACG
>JABUQX010014970.1:0-19336 GCA_015478945.1 Trachelipus rathkii
ATATATATTATTATTATATTACATATTATATATTATTATTTATATTATTATTATTATTATATTATTATTATTATTACATATATTATTATTATACATATTATTATTATTATTATATTATTATTATTACATATATATATATACATATATTATTATTATTATTTCCATATATATTACATATATATATATATATAAGAAGAGTTATTATATATTATGTTATTATTATTAGTTATTATTATTATTATTATTATTATTATTATTATTATTATTATTATTATTATTATATTATATATATTATTATTATTATTATTATATACATATATTATTATTGTGTGTGTATATATATATTACATATTATTATATTATTATATTATTATTATATTATATATATAGTTATTATTATTATTACATATTATTATTTTTTATTATATTATTATTATTATTATTATTATATATATGTGTGTGTGTGTGTATATATATATATATATATATATATATATATATATAAATATATATATATATATATATATATATATATATATATATATATATATATATATATATATATATATATATACTAAATCTGCAGTTATAAATGAAATTATTGGTGAAATGATCAAGAACGTAGGCGAGATGGTGATTGAATGGATTTGGAAGTTGTGTAGCAAACCGTTTATGGAGGGTATAGTTCCGAGAGATTGGAGGAGAGTAGTAATAGTTCTCTTATATATAAGGGTATTGGGGATAAGGGTAACTGTAGGAATTATAGGGGAATTAGTGTGTTGAGTATTGTAGTGAAGATATATGCTGGTAATTTGGTCGAAATGTGCGTCGAGTGACGGAGGGACTGATTGGTGAAGAACAAGGTGCGTTTAGAAGTGGTAGAGGATATGTGGATCAAATCTTTACATTGAAACAAATGATTGAGAAAATGAGAGAGGAGAAGAATAAATTATGTTTTGGTTTAATGAATTTGTAACAGACGTATGATAGGATTAATAGGGAAGCTCAATAGCACGTGTTAGTGATATATGGTGTTGATGGTAGGCTTCTTTCTGAATGGAATCAAAAGTACATACGACGATAGTGAAGCGTGTGTAAGAATTAATGGAGTCGAAAGTGATTGGTTTAATAATAATAGCGGAGTGAGGCAGGGATATGTTATGTCTCCTTGGTTATTCAATTTGTATATGGATGGGTTATGAAATGATTAGAGGTGGGGGTGGCTGGGGAAGTTGTTAGAATGATGGAGATTGGAAGAGAGTGAAGGGTGCTCTACCTATTATAAGCGGATAATTTAGTTTTCGTGTGGCGAATCTGAAGAGAGTTTGAGTGGATTGGTGGAGGGATTTGGCAGGGTGTGTAAAAGGAGGGGTTTGAAAGTAAAGGTAGATAAGAGTAAGGTTATGATTGTGAGTGAGGACAGTCCTCGGTGTGAAGTTATGCTGGAAGGTGAGCAACTGGAACAAGTGTCTGAGTTTAAATAATTAGGATATATGTTTTATGAAAAGGGAACGGATGCTGCAGAGTGTAGTAGAAAAGATGTTAATGGTAGGAAGGTGCCTGGAGCAAATAAATCGTTGGTGAATGTAAAGGGACTAAGTCTTGAGTGCGCTAGAGTCTTACATGAAGGTATATTGTTACCTGCGTTAATGTATAGTAGCGAAACTATAGTCTGGAAAAAGAGGTATAGATCTTAAGTACAATGTGTTCAGATGGACAATCTTAGGGGTGTGCTAGGTGTGAGAAGAATTGATAAAATGAGGAATAAAAGCAATAGGGAGTTGTGTGGTCTGAAGGAGGGAGGAAATGAGAGAATAAATGAAGTACATTGAGATGGTTTAGTCATGTGGAAGTGGAAAGGATGGATGATAGTCGGTTGGTTAAGCGGATGTATAGCGGTGAATGTGTTGGGAATCGACTGGCTGGGAGACCGAAGAAAAAGAGGATTGAGTCAGTTAAGGAATGCCTGGAGGATTTGAATGTGAGTTTGGTATAAGCGAGAAAAAAGGGGCATAATAGGAGTAAATGGCGGGGTTTTGTGAGGGTGTATGGTTGTAGCCCTTCTGGTCCAATGGATGAACCCTACATTGACGAGAGGCCATAGTGAGGGTTCATCGCGGTCCCATGAAGCTCTAGGGTGGATTTTCTGATTGCGAAGAGTTCTCACTAAAAGGTATAAAGTGGGCGGTAAGGCTGGGCTTTCTTTGCGACTTGTGTCATATTATTCTATTAGTTTTCTGTTTCCAGTGCATGCTATGCACCTTACCCCCAGTCTTGGGGAGAGAAGGTGGTTGATGATATATATATAGTGATATATATAGCATATATGCTATATATATATATAATATATATATATATATATATATATATATATATATATATATATATATATATATATATATATATATATATATATATATATATAAATTCGACCTGCTAAGGATAGTTTTCAAGCCATTTCAAATTAAAGGCCGACATGCCCCGATACGCGGCATTTGAAAGTGCGCAAGTTTAATGTAGTTGGGAAAATAGGCAAAGGAAGGAATTGTGTTCCAAACTTTACCAGCGGAGTACATTGAAGAATAAGCATAACGGTTAAGATTGGGGTCAGAGAGTTTGGAGAGTTTTGTAGCAAGGCGTGTCGTACGAGACCTTCACAAAAATAGAGAGATCAGAAGAATAGTGTTCGTTGTTAAAAGAGAGAGAGAGAGAGAGAGAGAGAGAGAGAGAGAGAGAGAGAGAGAGAGAGAGAGAGAGAGAGAGAGAGAGAGAGAGAGAGAGAGAGAGAGAGAGAGTCTGAGAGTTGATAGGACGAAAAACCTTAGACTTTATATATTCAAGGTGAGCTGTGTGAATGACCCCCCCCCCTCGATGTGTGAGTCACACTTCAAGCATGGGCGAACGACTACCCTATAAGGATCAAACAACTCGGGTGGAATGAAGAAATTCCGAAGGCGTCTGAAAACATCCAACCTCTTAGAAGCATGTTGAGAATGAGAAGTCTCGTGAACCTTCCAACTAAGATCACGAGGAGAAGAAAGGTCAAGAATATTAAGGACAAAGAAAGGCCAAGAATATTAAGGACAAAGAAAGGCCAAGAATATTAAGGACAAAGAAAGGCCAAGAATATTAAGGACAAAGGAAGGCCAAGAATATTAAGGACAAAGGAAGGCCAAGAATATTAAGGACAAAGGAAGGCCAAGAATATTAAGGACAAAGAAAAAAGAAAAGCCAAGAATATTAAGGACAAAGAAGGGCCAAGAATATTAAGAACAAAGGAAGGCCAAGAATATTAAGGACAAAGGAAGGCCAAGAATATTAAGGACAAAGAAAGGACAAGAATATTAAGGACAAATGAAGATCAAGAATATTAAGGACAAAGAAAGGACAAGAATATTAAGGACAAAGGAAGGCCAAGAATATTAGGGACAAAGAAAGGCCAAAAATATTAAGAATAAAGAAAGGCAAAGAATATTAAGGATAAAGAAAGGCCAAGAATATTAAGGAGAGACGAAGGTTTGAGTGTTGAGTTCTCGAAGAAGATGTTGTAGTTGTGTAGAAGATTATATTGAGTAATAAGATGAAGGAAGTGAGTTTTTGAGGAATTTAAAACTACCTTGCTTTTAACGCCCCAATAAGAAACTCAAGAAGGGGAAGAGGTTTGATGCTCCAAGACCCCCACTTAACGTAAGTCACTTGCGGTTGGGTGGGCATCTTTCAAACTGAAATTAGCAATGAAGGGTGGAGCAGTCGGCATAGGAGTGGATAGGTGATGAAGTAATATAGAGAATGTCATTAAAGAGAAATAGAAAAGAGTTGCGGATGGGACAGAACCTTGAGGAACACCACTATTTACAGATTTGAAAGATGAGTGATTGCAGTCTTTTACTGCTGCTATAGAACGACCGGAAATCAGAGAGAGGATCACAGAGAGAAAGAGGAGGGAAATTTAGAAGCATTAGCTTTGTTCCAGACTATGTTCCATGAGCTTTGTTCCAGATTATGTTCCATGAGCTTTGTTCCAGACTGAGGAAAGAAATTTAGAAGCAAGAGCCTTGTTCCAGACTATATCGAAGATTTTCGATATGTCTAGCGTCACAGCAAAGTTCATGTTAGAGATTAGAGATACGATTTGAAGAACTGAGATATTTCCAAATCTTCCTGCAAAAAAACGATTCTAAATCTTTAGAAAGAATAAAGGTTAAAACGTATGGACGGTAGTTTGGGGTTGAAAGGGGTCCTAATTTTTTCGGCACAAGCTGAATGAGCGAACTTTTCCAGCAAGAAATAGTTTGCCAATGCATGTCGCATTTTCGAAAGTACAAGTTTTGAAAACTACAAGAGGAATACCATCAGCACCGTACACATTCTTAGTGCTAAGCCCAGATAGAGAGCGGAAATAACGTCTTTAGAACAAATTACAGTGTAAGTCGTAAATGAAATGAGGGGGGGGGGGTGAAAGGAAGAGAAATAACACTTGAATTGTCTAAGGTGGAATTTGAAGCAAAGGTTTGACAGAAGAGTTCAGCTTTAGCAGAAGATAAATCGGCAATTACGCCGTCGGGAGATACAAGAGGAGAGAAGAAGAAATAAACAAAGCTAGACATTTTTTTTAAGATTTCCAGAAAGGACGTGAGGGTGAGGAAACAGAAAGATTATATTTTCTACAGAGAAAAGAGGTTTTAATGTCATGGAGAATTGATTAATTATTTACTGTTCCGTGATAAAATATAAGTTGGTTGAATTTCTGTAGTTTAAACACGACTTTACCTCCTAATGCCCACGTCCCTGTGCCGAATACCACAAGAACAAACAGAGTTTAAACTAAGATTCTTTATGGTTATTGAAAGGAAAGAATATGTAATGAACTGCTCCATGCCCGAGAAAATCACATCAGTAATGCGCTCAGCACACTCCTAGGAATCCCTCCAACCAAACAATATTCATTCCATGGGAGTTCAAAGAAGTTCGACCGCAAGTCCAACCAGGTAGTAGCACCCAAATGCCAAAAACGTTTCATCTTTCCCGCGGAATACCTAAAAGAGGTAGAATAAAAATAAAGAAATAAGAAGGTGATCAGAGGAACGAACACATATGAGGAAATGGTTTAACAGAATAAGGAGAAGGATTGAAAGTTAGGAAAGGTTCTAGAATGCTGGGATCATCTCCAAAACGATCATGGATACGAGAAGAGAGCTGCACCAACTGCTCGAGGTTCATTCTGGATAGAGAAATGGTAGGCAAGTTGATCAGCTGTACATTGAGAATTAGAGGAAAACCATTTCCGGTGGTGGACGTTGCAATCACCAAGAATGATGATTTCAGAGAGAGAGAGAGAGAGAGAGAGAGAGAGAGAGAGAGAGAGAGAGAGAGAGAGAGAGAGAGAGAGAGAGAGCAAATTAATTTTGAAGTAGATTGACAGGATAGCTTTAGCCATGAGGTATAAATTCGGATGCCTCCAAATCAGAGACACGAGAACAAACAAGATCGTTGCTCACATCCGCACAACATCCGCACAACATCCGCTTTTGGCGCAAAACTGAGGATAGAGACAGCAGGAGGAAACAGAGTAGGATTTGCTATCAGAATGCTCAACCCCTTAACGAGTTTTGATTAAGAATAAGAAATAAAGTTAAAAGGGGAGGAGAGGTGATGTTCAGCAAAGTAGAAATTAGAGGAAAGACCTCAAAGGTTGCAGAAATTAGTGAAGAAAAGAGGACCGTGCGTGAGAAAAGGAAGGCAATTCAGTGATGGCCCCAGCCTCCCCCCCCCCCGAGGCCGTCAACTCTCAATTGGCGATGGGGGAAGGGGGGTTGAGGGGCTAGTTTTGGAAACTGTCATTCTTGGCTTCTCCGAGACTAGTCGAGTCGATACCATTTTGACATTTCTTTTTTAAAAAGGAAAGTGTTTCATGTAATAGTGTTTATGGTGTGCTAAAAAAGGAGAGCCTACTCCAGTGTAGGAAGAGTGTGGAGATGAACGAGAAAGATGACAAATCATTAGACACTGGAGTGTGATGTGATATACCTTAGCACTGCATATGTGAATAATCGGTTTCATCTCTTCGAATGCGCTATGTCCTCTCCATATATATATATATAGTATATATATATATATATATATATATATATATATATATATATATATATATATATATATATATATATATATATATATATATAAAAAAAAAAATATATATTTTTTTATATATATATATATTATATAAAGAAGAAAGAATAAAGAAGATAAAAATATATATATATATATATATATATATATATATATATATATATATATATATATATATATATATATATATATATATATATATATATTTCACACCACTCTATACCAGCGGTGTAAGAAACCAACTGTACAGCAACAACAATTAACAACAACAATAAATATCATTATTATAATTATTATTATTATTATTATTTTAGTAAATTACAAATATTATTATTATTATTATTATTATTATTATTATTATTATTATTATTATTATTATTATTATTATTATTATTATTATTATTATTATTATTATTATTATTATTATTATTATTATTATTATTATTATTATTATTATTATTATTATTAAAATTATTATTATTATTATTATTATTATTATTATTATTATTATTATTATTATTATTATTATTATTATTATTATTGAAATTATTATTATTGAAATTATTATTATTATTATTATTATTATTATTATTATTATTATTATTATTATTATTATTATTATTATTATTATTATTATTATTATTATTATTATTATTATTATTATTATTATTATTATTATTATTATTATTATTATTATTATTATTATTATTATTATTAAAGTAAAAACAATAGAATTACTCTAATTTTGGTTGTATTTCATAATTTATATGTATAAAATGATTTGCTCTCTTTTGTTAAGCATTTGACTCATAAAATTTAATGAACGAAACCACTTCAGCGAAACAAAAAGAAAAAATGAACTAAAATAAAAGGAACAATTTTTGAAAGAAAAAAAAAATAAATAAATAAAAAAAAAAAAAGATGAATGGAGATTGAAACAATAAAAAAGGAAGTATATTAAAGATGAAAAATAACTACAAAAAAAATTTGAAAGAAAAGATACTTGGCAACTTTCCAAAAAAAAAAAAAAAAAGCAAATAAAGAAAAAAAAACAATAAAAAAACAACAACAAAAAAGATTTTGTTTATTTTTTTATCAAAAAAATATCTTTTATTTTTATCTTTCTTTTCTCTTTCTTGAAGGGCTTTATATCCATTTTTCTGCTTTTTTTTTTTATTTCCATTGCTTTTAAGACCTTTCCACACCCCCCCTTCTCCCCTTCCAACGTCAACTACCCTCTACCCCTTATCCCCCCCATCCAAACTAACTCCCACACCCTCCCGACTCTTTTACAATGTTTCACCTTTAAGATTTTTATGTTAATATTGTTATTATTATTATTGCTAATAAGCTGCTCAGTCAAAGGTTACTCACCATTTTAAAAAGTAAAGAGAAGTTTCCCACCTAAGTATATATATATATATAATATATATATATAAATATATTATATATAATATATATATATATAGATACTTAAGTATATATATATTAATAATAATATATTATATCCATAATAATATGATAGTATATAGATAATAATTATATATATATATATGGTGAAGGTTACCAATAAAGAAGGAAAAACTATACGGACTTGAGAGAAAAGTTTTTGAGAAGAAAAGTTTACCCTATATATAGTAAACATGAAAGCAAATGTATTTTAATTTTTTTTTTTTTTATACTATAATTACTTCCAAGACGCCAATGCTTTGCCGTGGTTCTTTTTAGATCGTGCAACATTTTTAATGTGGCGATTATATTAATGTTTATTTGTTTAAACCATGGGAACCCCAAAGGACCGCACCGAGGGCAAGGAGTCGGGTCTCTCGGCCTTCCGGGGAAACGACAGGGTAGGACGATTACCCCCCTCCGGGAGGTCTCCGGAACCCCCGCGTTTTGTTTGGGTGTCGCGGGGTTCCCTCCGCCCCTCCCCACCGGGGTATGGAAGGACTGTCCCCCCCTCTGTCCCCGTCGGCTCGAGCCCCTACTTGGCCGTGTAAATAAATACTGTATATATACAAGTACTTAGTTCAAAAAAAAAGTAGGGGCTCGAGCCGACCGGGGAACAGGGGGGGACGTTTTCATACCCCGTAGGAGGAGGGGCGGAGGAAACGCCCCGCGACACCCAAATACCAAAGAGCGGGGGTCCGAGAACCCTCCCCGGAGGGGGGAATAGACTACCCGTCGTCCCCGGAAGCCGAAGACCCCGACCCTGCCATCGTGCGTAACCCTGGGGTCCCATTAGTTTAAAAAAAATAAAAAATATATAAAACTCGCAACCCATTAAAAAATGTTCGCACGATCAAAAAGTACTACGCAAAGCAAGGGTCCTCGGAAGCTAATTAAGATAAAAAATAAAAAAAAACAAAAAATTGTTTTTTTTTAAATACACCTGCTTTTCATGTTCTACATATATACAGTAAACTTTTCTTTCTAAATAAACTTTCCTCAAAAGTCTATAGCTTTTCCTTCTTTATGGTAACCTTCACCTATATATATATATATATAGTCATATAATAATATATATCATATAATATACTATATATAATAAGATATATAATATATATTACGATATATATATATACTATATAAAGTAGATATATATAATATATATATAGATATATATATATAATATATGCGTATAGTATATATATATATAATATATAAATAAATATATACTAATAAATACTATATATATATATAAGAATATAATATATTAATAAATTATATATAAATATAATAAATAAATATATATATATATAATAATATAAATATATATATTAATATAGATATAGGATAATAATTGATTTAATATAATATATATATATAATAATACAATAAATAATATATATTATATATAATATATATATAGATATAATATATATAATATATAGTATATATATATATAATATAATATATATAAGATATATATATATATATAACATTAATATATATATAGTATATATCAGAATATATACTATTAGATATATAATAATATATATAATATATATATATATTATATATATAATATATAATATTATATATATCAATAATATTAAATATTAATATATATAATATATATAGTTAATATATATAATATATATATATATATATAAATATATATATTATATATATAATATAATATATACATATAATATATATATAATAGATATATATATATATATATATATATATAAGATATATAACTATATCTATAACTAGTATATATTATAATTTTATATGATATTTATATATAGAATAATATATATATCATAAATAATATATATTATACTATTATATATATATATGTATTAAATATAACTATATACATACATATAGCATAATATATAATATATATATATATATATATATAAACATATTTATATATATAGATATAATATAGTATATATATATATAAATATATATTAATATATATAGCCTATATATATATACGATATTTATATATATTATCAGTACATATAAAATAATATATATTATATCATATATATTAATATATAATATATAAAATAATATATATATATATAATATATATATATATATATTATATATATAACGATATAATATATATATATAGTATAATATATATATACTTATAATATAATACTTATATAGATATAATATGTATAATATATATACATATACAATATATATATATATATATAATAGATGTATAGAATTATCATATAATCATAGAGATATATATATATAACACTTATATAATAAAAATATAAAATATATATAATATATAATAAATATAATATTATATATATAATGGACATATAGCATATATATATATATATACATACTAATACATATATAATATAGAATATATATAATCATATATATAATGATAATTAATATATATATTATATATTAATCATATATTTTCTGTACACGGGCTGCTCGGGTTTAGCTCGAGTTATCATTATAGAAACGATCGATCTCTACAAATTTCATGTTACGATAAAATTCTCTTGATAAAATCGAGAAAATATGAAGGAAATTTTTCAGATCAAACATCAGATAAAAAATTATTATAAAAAAAAGAGTATTTACTAACGAAATAAATTTTTCAGTCATTTTTACGAGCTCACACTTCAGACTTCTCCAAAATAGCCAAGTGAATCTTTGCCACTATCTGTGAGAAATATAATTTTATTAAAGAAAACACCACTTATCAAGCATATGAAAGCTAAATCAAACTACAGAGAATATAAGATATACACATTATATATATATAACATAATCTTATAAGAATACACTAATATGTACAAGAGCTAATGAACGAATCTTAGTTACACATACGTACATGAATATAAAGATAGTATTTATATATATAAATATAAATAAGAATATTATATAAAAATAATATAATATAATATATAATATATATATATATATATATAATATATAATATATGATATATATATAATATTATATATATACTATAATATACTATAATATAATATAATATTTATAATATATATATATAATATATATAATATAAATAGTATATAATATAAATATATAATATACTATATATATAATAATATTTAAATATATATATAACTATAATATATAGTATATATACAGATATATATATATATAGTATATATATATTATATATATATAGATATATATATACTTAATGAATATAAGTTCACATAATAATTTAATATACTAAGATATAATATATATATATATATATAAATAAATAATTTAAGATAATATATAATATAGTATACTAGATACTATATAGATGTGTTGTGGAGGATGTTGGTATGGTAGGTATGGTGTGTTAGGGACATATATATATATAATAATATATATAATATATATATATAATATTATAGTAATATATATATATATACAGTTGAAATTCAAAATGAGGTAAGAAAATTTGGTAACTGATAAGAAATCCAAAAATAAAGGTAAATGTCCTATAAAGGTATGACGTAACCGTGCCTTATTTTGTCTGTATGTGCTTACTAAATATCTTGTTAATCACAAAACCAGTGTTACAACTCTAAATTAAAAATGCGACTCTTAAAAAGATGAGAAAGAATAATCAGTTCGGAATTAGAAGTAATAAAACACAATATATGTATATAGTTTAATTTGGTACAACCATATAACATACTGTCTAAACACCTACATGAATATACCAAAAGACTAAAGATGTTGTTGAAAATGACCTCCGTTGTTCCCATTGCACGCGTCCAGCTTCTTTTCATCGAAGGTCGACCGTTCAAGATATCAACTTGAATCGTTTAAATCCTTCATAAGCCTTAAATCGTGAGGTCTTCAACGTATCGATTGAATAAAGTTAAACTATAGTGTCTTAAAATTGTCCCCAAATGTAATAATTCATAAGGATTGGTCTGGGACTTCGCTGTCCTACGAACTGGTCTCACATCGACCATACTCCATGGATGTGACAAGATCTCATCAGTTAGTTTCACGAACTGCAACTAAAGGTGCTAGTGAGCCCCAATTCATTCATTAACCGACAGTTTGCTGCAATATCGATTGAGTACTATTTTCCATCAACAAGGTACGGAGTCATGTCTTTCAAAAAGTTTAAGTAGCATAATTTTCCAATATAGTTCCCTGGAAAAGCTCGAAACATAAGTACATCGTATCAGAAATTCTGCCTTTCAAATTATATTCTACTCTCATTATATATAGTTTGTGTCATATAACATTTGTCTCAATCAAACCCATTGACAATAATAACAAACACGAGAGTCATAGTCACATGCAAAGAGATCTATCTGAATGGACGTGGTAACTGATAGTGTAACGAGCCGTGAGAAACGCTCATAATATTTAGATTATGGTTCTCGAATAAACGTAATGACAATTCTCCTTTCTGCGTCTCTGTCCAGATAATTCTATCAAGAACAATTTCATGAATAACTAATCTTCTTAAATCAATCCATCCCCAATGTAACGGTGGCTTGTCCTGCTATTAGTGTCTCTTGACTGCAAAGACCTCTTTTTGTCTTTAGTGTCAAAAGAACCTCTTGTGCGCTTTTTGGACATATGATCGACTCCATGTTTTTACTCGGTTTTCTAGTGCCTTCATTCAGTTTGTCAACTTTTGGCTGCTATTAATCTTGCTTACGTGCTTTAGTTCTCTATTATTTGCTTGCCATTAGATTCATTGTGCAAGCGATTTGCACTAGTAGAATTTACATCTGGGAATTGATAAGTCTCCAAATTCAATTAAATCGAAAGAAACACGTAAGAGACAACACACCTAGTCATGAGTCCATTGACATTGCGTAATATTCCCAATACATGACAATGTCTGTGCATTTAGTGTTAATGATACTCACTAGTTAGTGATTTGTTTTTGGTCAACATGTTCCTGTCATATGTAATTGGATAAGGACATAGTTCTGTTGTTGAAGAGTTTTATTATTTTTAAGTGAACAATTTATCAACGAGAACAAAAATGACATTCTCCCTATAAATAGTCATATATATTTAATTAAATGTTTTTCCATTTGATTCTTCTGCGGTATAAGAAATATATTGTTATTAGCCTCTTTATAAATTATACATAAGTACTAATACAGTGTAACGAAGCAACTTTTGAAATACGTTTTTACAGGGCATCGCCAGTTTTAAATTTATAGCTATTATATCTGATTACGGCTTCTGTCAAGAATCGCATGAGCCACAACAGTGGTTTCTGGACACAACAGCGTAGCGTCGTGTCAGCCCGAAATATTGTGGGTTTTGGTAACGTACTGATCTCGTACCGATACAAAAAGTATTGCGTAGCTGAACAAACATCATAGCAGACAGTAACTGAGGATTAGACTGATAACACTAACACATTACGGTTTCAGGGTGGTGTTCATACGGTGGGGTGTCGCTGCATCTGTGTTAAGAGGGTCCAGCGTTTGAGTCGATATGGAGTCGGGTGGGTTTGGAACGGTTGTCTAGCCTCTTTTGTTTTTAGTTGCGACTTTACTTACACTTGTATGCAAGGGAACGTTTGAATGTTGCGATAGTACTTTTCTGAATAGACATCGGCCTTATTATATATAATTCAGTAGGTGATGGAGTAAGATAATGACTTTTAAGTATGAGTATATACGTTATTTGGGTATTACTATAACTTGTGAATTATTAGGATTTTATTATTTATTTTTAGTCATTAGTCTGTTAGTTGTTCGGGGGTTGAGGGAGACTATATAGTATAGATGAGTAAGGGTATATTGTATGGGGGAGTTATAATATGCAGTTATTTATCATATGATTTTATCATGCTAGTGCTATCATATATATATATAGGGTATATTGTGTTAGATAGAAAGGGTGGAGGGAGGTATCTAGGGGAGCGTAGATTTGACGTGTGTACTATAGGGGAGTCGTCAAGCTTGGTCTGAGTGGATCGTAGGGCTGTAATATATCACTCGGTAGTATAGTGAGCGTGGGTTGGTATATTAGGGGAGAGTGAGGTCGCTTACTGTAGAGTATTGCTAGTTATCTATAGTGTGTATTAGATACGGATACTTGATGAGATGACGGCGATGGAGGTGATTGGGTATAGAGCGATTATATGGATTGCTTATGGTTTGTCTAGGGATCTATTAGTAGGGAGTTTTTGTCTACGTATGTGATTATATATAGATCATATTATAGATATATTATTAGGGATAGAGGTTACTGAGTATGTAGTAGGGTTAACTAAAGTCTATACTAGGATGTGAGTACTCAGTAGAGTTCGTATTTATATAGATGTAATCGTGCCGTAATATACGGTAAGTAGTTTGTAAGAGTATAGGGAGGCTATATTTTATTGTAGATATAATAGTTGGATGTGTGTTCGTGGGGTTTTTAGTTTTGAAGTGGCTTAGTAAGTTGCGGTGTCGAGTATCTCTAGGTACTAGTATAAGGGTAGGATGACTTCTAGTGACTGCTGAGTTCTCTAGTTTCAGTATCTGTACGTATCTTGTAATATATAATAGGTTAGCTATTATAGGAGTAGTAAGGAGATGAGCGTGATAGGTATAGGGGTTATGTGTTAGCTAGAAGGT
The DNA here is from genome assembly GCA_015478945.1 of Trachelipus rathkii. Taxonomy (NCBI): domain Eukaryota; kingdom Metazoa; phylum Arthropoda; class Malacostraca; order Isopoda; family Trachelipodidae; genus Trachelipus; species Trachelipus rathkii. The sequence goes on from JABUQX010014970.1 coordinate 14,205, forward strand.
AGAGAGAGAGAGCTAGAGAGAGAAGGAGAGGAGAGTATCGTTAGGACGCGCCGGTAGATTTAAAAAGTCTGGGTAGGTCGGCGCCGGGGGCGGTGAGGATTATAGTACAGTTTATGGTTTATTTATGGAGAGAAAATAGGTAAGATCTATTCCTATAAGTGGGGCTTCGTGCTTTTGTGAGGCGCTGTGTGTTTCGATATTCGTAGTTAGATATTTATATAGGTATATGTAATAGGTATTTATTTGACCGTTACGTAATGTCTTTCTTATATTTGGACATTATATAGAGGGTCATGCTGCTTTTCGCGGGCGCTTAGTTGTGGTGCTTCTATCGTGTTGCTACTATAGACTATTTCCGATTATGTATGACGTAGGCTACGAGAGTTGACGAGTATTTATTAGTATCACGTTTGTAACCATATATAGAGAGCTATTTTACTTTGATACGTTCGTATTTTATATATAGATAGCATAGTGAAGGGTGGTAGGGTATAACGTGATTATCTCTTATATAACTGTACGTATGTGGATCTATAGTTTATTATTATATATAGAAAAAACAATGTGATAAGATAAGTAATTGAAAGAATTCGACGATACCCGAGCATACTTTTGATCTGGTAATAAGGTTCTTTTATATGCTAATATAAGTATCTTGACAAGATTAACAAAGGTCTCATTAAGATTCTGAGAAACTTTGCATGTAATAGAATAGAGCATAACCTTGATATTATATATATGAGGAATATTTATGCGTTTGAGTATGGGCGTTTTTAACTTCTTAATGATTAGTGTTTACTAGTGCATATTGTTCATTTCGGCGGTATAGGCGTGTACTATTTAGTTATGATTATATCAGGGAGTAGTTGATCGTGAGTTATACAGTGATACTATATAGTATTAAGTTGATTCGTATTATTTGTTTTGGTATATATATACTTATATTATAATAATATACTATATCAGAGATTTTATAGAGAATAGCTTGCTGTTGTGTGTACACAGCAGTTTGTGTATCTATATATTATTACTATTATATTTTATTTTTATAATCTATTATACTATTTTTATTTTTATCTATATTACATTATTAGATCTAATTATTATCACATATACATTAAAGATGTACAATAATTTCTTTACATGATTTATATATTATATTATATTTTTATTACTAATATATACTAATAATATATATAATATAATATAGATACGGAGTTGTGTGTTGATATATATTATATGTCAGAGTATACTTACGTGTTTTATCATAAGGTTGCTAAGATAGTTACAGGTAGGGGGTATTTAGTGGTTATTAAGTAATTTGTCTTCTATCTATTTTGTTTAGGTTCTTATTATAAGTACGATTAGTGTACCCTAAGTATAGGCTAGTATCGAGTTCTGCGTGCTAGTAGGCCGTAGGTTAGTTTATAGTAGTTGTCTATGCTATTTCGATGTATTCTTTATATTCTTATTGTAGTTATTATACTATATATATATATAATATATAATATATATACTATATAGGCTATATATATATATACTATATATATATATAATAAATATTATATCATTAGATAGAGAGTTTATATGTAATATTCTATTATATATTATTATATATTTTTTTATATGAGCTATATTATTAATTTGCGGTTTATTTCAATTTGAATGAAATCAACTATTTTATATGTATTATATGTCGTATTGAGTGATTTTTATTCTGTATGTGGAAGTGTTTTGTCTAAACGGTAAATAAAGAAAATTAATTAGCTACGTTCGTTAGTTTAATTTTACAGTATACTTTTAGGTTAGTTAGTACTATTTGCTATGTGTGCGCTTATTGTTGGTCGGGCGGGGCTACATAACCTGTTTGCATTTGGTTCTGTGGTCTCTATGCCGGGGCGATACTGCTTTAGTCGCGGAATGCGACTGGTGTGTACGGTACGTATTTTGGTCAGGGCTCCGCCCTAATCTATAGTCTTACGTTATAGGCTTGCGCTTTTGTTTTAATTCTTTCCGAGTCCGAATTATAGCTCTGTAATCTGATTTTCTGCTAGTATCAATTTGGACCTGGCGCGTTCCTGATCTGGCTTTTCCCCTCTGGTGGACTTTAAGTTGATATCCAAGTGTATTATCGCCAGTCACTTTTTTTTTCTTCTTCTTTCGAATCACTGGAATTACATCATGTGAAACAGTAATAATATCTTCCGTTTTTTCTGCTCAATATCTCTCGTTCCATATCCGTCCGTGCTCTTGTACCATTTTTTATTTTTTTTCTTGTTTCTTGATTGTCTTTTTGGTCCTTCTGTGCTTGTGTTGTGTGGGGTGTGTATTCTTTGTGCGTATAGGAGATACCTGCAGAACTTGTGTTAATTTGCTTGGCCAGCTTGCATGTATAGGTATTCAGTAATATGTATTCTCATAACATCCCCTAATTTCTCTTTATTAAGATACAATTTCTTTGTCAAAAAGGTGTCCTCTCTTTGTGCTTTCTTTTTTACTGACGAAATGGGTACTCACTACCTTTTTCTTTGGCTATTTCCTCTCGCTTCTCCACCATTTGTTCTAAAGGCTCAGTCTTTCCTGTCTAACTTTTCCGTTTGTTTCATCTAGTCTGATATCTTACTTCGCCAGTGTTTACTTACGGCTCTAATATCGAGGTGGACAGTTTATTTGTGGGCGTATAGCTATTCTTGCTGTTTCCCTGAACCTGGCCAACCTTTTTTCCCATACCCTTCCCTTCGCTTGTCTCTATTTTTGATTATTCAATATTTTTACGTGCATGATCATATATGGCTTATGAATGTTTTGTCCTCTTTTTCTCGGATATTCTATCTTTTAATACTCCTAAGTCTTTGGACTTTACTTTCTCTGGATCGTTCTATTCGTTGGTATTCGAATTTGCCGTATCATCAGATCTGATCGCAAGCTGAGTCTTATAAATACCTCTTTATGATCTTATTAATATACATGCAATGGCTTTATCTCGGTTTAGTACACTTTTATTTTCACAATTTTCTTCTGCTTTTGCTCCCTATCTCTGTTCCCGGTAAGATATTATACTTGAATTTACTGTAAGTGTGGTTAAACTGGCAATTGAAATCGCTAATTGTAGATGTGATGGGTCTCGTGTCCAAATTTACTGCCCACCTTCTATTCATGTTTTCTTCTGTGTATCGTAGCTAATCAAGGTGCTTTTCTCCAGGATTGGCCATTATTTTACGAAGTTTTCAAAGGCCTGTTGTATTGCCTACTTGCTAGTCCAAGTTCCTGGTGGTTGTGTTGATGTATATCTGGTGATGGCTCGGTCTTTTTTGGCTCGTTGTGCCCGCGACAAGGCTTCTCGGATGCGTCGGATTCGCTTGTGTGCAAAGAGTCTGCCCTCCGGACAATGACCTGTCTACCTCGGAGCGAAAGCTGACTTTCTAGACAATCACGACCTGTAAGCGCGTATTGCAGTTTTTTCTGATACTGGGGCTTGGTATGGGTGACTTCGGCTGCGCTCTACCTCGATATTGTGCGTCGCTGTTGAGCGAACAGCTGTCTTGGCACTAGAGCGGCCATACCCTTCTTCAATCTCTCGCTGAGCGGGCCAGCGAGTCCTTAATCTACGCACGGGCACATATATTTCCACGAGTTATTGTCTACTTGTGTTAGTGCGGTTTTTTTTGGTGGGGGTGGCTTTTGCCGTTGCCTTTTGCGCTAACGTGAAAACCACCCCGTCTCGCGGTGCTCGTTGTTGGTCGGGCTGTTTCTTCGCGCCTCTGTTGCCATCGCCAAGACTTTTTCTGCTATGTCCAATACTCCACAACGTCGCGACATATCTTCTTGATTGGTTCCCAACTGGACTCTATTCGTCGTGCGTCGAATTTCCTACCTTATGCTTCCAGAATACCTTCTAGAGAGATGAACTGTCGGCTCATAGTCTTTATCTTTCTTCTTTCCCGGACTTAGCAAGTAACTATTTTCTTGTGTCTCCATACGAGAGTCGAACTATTCTTACAACGATATGATTTGTTAGCCTCAATAGTTTGAGGGTATGCAACTAGTTTATGATACAGCATAAGATAATATAATTTCATTTTTATTCTGTCTTTATTATCTTTTTATTATGAATTATTTCCATTGCCCCGCCAGAAATTCTATTCCTTTTTAAGGATAAAACTCTCAAGAATAATGTAATTACTCCATTTTCTTCATTTCGTTTTGTGTTGAATTATTCAACCGTAGTGGCCGCTTTTTCTTTTATGAGCTTTATGCTCGCTGGGTTTGTGGTCCCTGACTATTTGACAATATAGTATAATATATGCCGTAATGATAGTATTATTTTCTATTTAGTGATTTGTTTCTTTTTGGTTTGTGCCTTTTGGTAATTGACATCCGCGGGCTAGACAAGCGAGCGGCAGTCATTTTTTAGTAGAGTACTTAGTTTTATTATAGGACCTATAGGCTGATGATGTATTTATTAAGTTATACTGCTATATCAGAGATATTTATACTCATTAGGATAGCTAGAGTGAGTGCTATATACTATTATTGTTCTCTATCTACTAGGTTATATATAGTGTATCTTTGTATCCTCAGTACTGATATTAGTATTAGATTGCTGTTACTATATTCTGTTATGGTGAAGATTAATCTAAGCTAGAACGGTTTGTCTTATCATTCTTATAGAGACGCATCACATAACTCATTTTATTCTCTTTTATTCATAATTATATTCTGGTGCCATATTTGAATACAGTCCAATAGTATAGCGTCCTTTTCTCCTTATTCCGTTCGAGTATTTTGCGACTCGAGGGCAAGGGAACGGCAGTGCGCAACCATCAGTCCAGGGTGCCTCTTAAAACGTTGCGCCTAGTGCTGGCGCGTCTTCTTGCGACGTAGACTAAAGTATATATTTATCTTTATCTATTATATTGTAAAATAAAATGGTTCGCTTGTTTATGACTAATTAACGTGTTTGCAGTAACAAGATCGCTTAGTAAATATCACATATTGATGACATACCTTTTCTATTCGATCTGTAATGTGCACTTTGCTTGCGATAATGCAGATAGAGAAAGAAATATAGGTGGTTTTTGAAGAAGAATGTGGAAGTTGAGACCCTATTACGGGTGAGATCATGCAATCTC
>JABUQX010014971.1:0-13806 GCA_015478945.1 Trachelipus rathkii
TAATCTTATCTTTATCTTATCAATGACTTTCAATACTCACGTCTACCTCTTTTATAACACGCTAGTCTAACTCTTACAATATCATTAATTATAAAATTTTTTCTTTAGAAATTAGATCAGTCAGAAGAAAATTTAACAAACAATACATATTAGCAAGGGTGTAAAAATTACTATCTATAACTCTTTTTAAACATTCTCTAAATTAAATTAAACTACTATATGCTACTGCTACTAGACCCTACTCTACTTCTTTATACATATAACTATATTATATACTATGGATTATAATACAATTTAAAATTATAACAAGGATGATCATATATCATACATATACCAATTTAGTGCTCATATAGCTTATATATCAACTTATAATTACCGTTATTAGTTATTTAATAATAATTCGGTCTTAATGTGCTTGAGTGATTGACCACACGTTTGAGAAGGATTGGTAGATCATATTTATGTTGCGTATAAAGTGTGATGGGAATTTTGACACTAGAACGTAGATAAGAGATAAGGTTATGGCTTATGTCAGCTCGCATGAGACATATCGCTGATGAAGTATATGCTCGATGGTGAACAGCATGTGAACAAGTGACTGATGTCTATACATAATTTTACGGAGAAATATCACTATATTATACAGACCTATGATATATATAATATACTATAACTATAATAATTATTTACTAACTAGCACCTTGCCTATTACCTACTATATAATATAGAGTTATATATATATATACGTATATATCACATCTTTATACTTAAATCCTAGATCATACATATATACTAGTACCTTAGTTTGCATAAATTCTTATATAACACCCTAAATACTAATATTAATATTTTATATTATACGTATATAATATATATATATATATACTATATGTTGGACGAAAAGGGAACGGATGATGCGAGTGTAGTAGGTTAGTTGTGAATTGCAGGAGGAGGCTGTGATTAAATCGCTGATGGATGTAGAGGACTAAGTCTTGATGCGCTAGTGTCTTGCGTGATTGTAAGTTGTTACCTGTGTTAATGTAAGGTAGTAAGACTCATGGTCTGGATAAGAGGTATATTCTAAGTCAATGTGCTTCGATGACAATCTAGGACTGATTTTATATTAGAGACAGTGTGGTAATGATTTAAAGATCTGTAGATATTGATCCATATTACATGAGTATGTAAGTGATAAGTTCGATATAAGTGAATGAGAGAGTTAAAATACTCGTAAGTATGCTTTATATGATGGTTGTGTATACACAATGGTCGGACACAAATTGGATGAAAGTCTCGGTTGGTTAAGTGATTATATTGGTGAGTGTGTTCGGGAATAACGAATGGTACTGGGAGACCAAAGAAGTGATTAGAGTTCATGGAAAGAATGTTGGAGGAGTGAATTGAGTTTGCGCTTCACAGCGACAAAGTGCATAATAGAGTAAAAACTGAGCAGGTTTTGTTGCAGGTGAGTCGATTGGTTATCCCGGCTCCAACTGTAACCAGGGATTGAACCAGCATCTGAGGCGAGAAATGGCATAGTTGAGCGGTCAGTACGCATAGGTCATCATACAATCTATCTATGGTGTCGCGCTCCTATCGTATCTACGGACGCTGTTCTCCCCATCTAATATTGTTATACAATTTTTAATATAGAGGAGTAAGGTACGAGCTGAGATTCTTTTTCTTTTCGACATTGATTGTTATCTATTCTTCAACGCGTTTTTTAGATGTGCTCTCTGGTACAGATATAGACACTTCTGTTGCAACTCACTCTCATTCTCCATTTCGATGAACTTCATATTCGAGCCTGTCTGGCATTGAATTGGATATTTTATATATATATTATAACTATATTATATAGTATATATATTATATAATATATATTAAATATATTTATTTTACAGGTTTTGTTGTTGAGTATTTGATAGGGATTTGGTAACTAATGCAGGAAAATGCTGCTGAAAGTGATTTTGAGAATTTGTGATTCTGTTACATAATCTACTGTGGGCTTTATGACCAACCATTACGACTTGGCTGTCAGCTCTTAATCTCTTACAACTATGTATTAATATATCATTTACATTATATTTATATATATAATATGAATATAATATATTATATTATTAAATATATAATATATATAATATATATATAATTATATAATTATTATATAATAATTATATTATATTAATATTAATATAAAAAGGTTTTTCTTTTAACACACATATATATATATAATATATAATATATATTATATTATATATTATTTTTATTTATGTTTGTTTGTTGTTTTTTAGTAGTTAGCTGATAACAGGCATACTTACTATCTCAGGCGTGCCTAACTAAGAAAGTACATGCGAATACCTGATTTAACTCAAGCCAAGGGTTTCGCCTAGACGAATAAAAACTCTATAAAAGTCGGAAATACACTAACTTATAACATTTGTGTGGACTAATGTATAATTGAAATTATTTAAGAAAAATTGCATATAAATTTTACGAGAATATAAAATGGGTAAAGGAAAAATTACGTAAAAGAAACAGAGAGATGCTAGGCAAGTATAATGAAATTATGCATGAAGTACTCGGTAGACAAGGATACCAGAGTCCAAGGTATCTCCAATGCCCTGCAAGGCTGAGGATTTAAAAACATCCCAAGTACACCAGATAGTGCTTCTAGGATACTGCAAGGAAAATTATGCGTCGAGTACGACACAGTACTGTTCCAGCAACGAAGAATAATGTAGCTATTAGGTTACAAGTAACATCAAGGGTAGTATCTGTGATATGTGTAGTAAAAATAGAATCAACCTCATAACTATATATATAATGGAGGTATGGGGAGTACCCGAACATTAGTTATATATATATGACATATGGAAGTTAGAACAAGGGGTTGGCTATAGGTAACTCTAGATGATACCAGGGCTCGACATTTATATCTTTAGTTCTGCTAGACTGTATGTCTTATCAAAGGGAAGATAATATCAGTACCTATCTAACTGCGTAGGCTTATGATTCCAATCGAGCCACGGTTATAGGTCAGGTCTAATAGTAATTATATCTAGAGGATAGTAGATATACTAATCACTATATATATATATACCCTTCCAAGGATTACTTAATGGTGTTAGCGATAATACTTAAAATTTTATTATCGTGTTAAAGTATACATATCCGATAGTATATTGAAGTATTCTATACTAATCTATAATCTATATGAGTGAGCTTTTAATCTACCTTATCCTAATACTAGTTTTCATAAGTCTGAGTCCTAATGCTAACTCCTACCATATTATATATATAATATATATATATTTATAATATTAATGTAAGAGAATAGATATATTATTCAGTACAAAGTTAGTAACGCCGGTAATCTTCCGTTCATTCTGATTTCGAAGTCGATGAAGTATGGTATATTCGTTATGTGATTAGACAACTCTAATACAACAGAAAAGGTTTTGTGATGTGTTAAGAACTTGAAGGGCTAGCTGAGGAGCATCTCAACGTAGTGATATATATATAGAGTAAATCAATCGATAAGGCTACGAAAATTAGATACAAATGAATTCTAGTAAGTAGCTCAGTACATTATAAAATGGCAATCAGTATCGCGTCCGTGATTGATCGAGTCTAAATTATAAAGAAGAGCTGTAGGGAGCTTATGAGTTACAGTATTCGAGATAACTACTACAAGATAACTGACTCAACCCTCAAGATTGTGGTTAATATTTTAGAGATCGTACGTGTATACTTGTGGATTTGTACCGCATTGTGAGACTATTATATACCACGTATATGTAGACTATAAGTGTAAGGAATGACTGTAATACTCTATGATGGGTGAATATGGTTAGTAGTTTTGACTAGCGATTACGAGAATCAGTGTAAACTCAATATAATGTATTATATTATATAATAGTGGTTGGTACAGGTTATTCAAAATTAATACATATTAGGTCAGGCCCTTTCCCAACTATATGTTTAATATTAGACATGTAGCTCACTTTAAACTACCCTCAGAAGAGGAATGTGCAAATGTGTAATTATTAGTTTTTTTAACATTTTCTTGTGTGATATATATGCGCCTATAGTATTGACCTCATTTGAACACACCTCTGCATCTATAGCGAAGGTCAGTGCATATTGATGATCACGTGATGGGTTGGGTAGTTGTGATCTGATCGAGAGTAACTATACTGAATAGACAAGGCATGATATACACAATACTCATCTATCAAAAAACTTATTTAAGGTGTGCATATTGTTGAATCGCGCTACTATTTGTGTTCAAAACAACAACAATATCCAAACGTTCACTACTTCGCAGGCGATAGAAGGAGGCAATAACGCTCAGTCAGTTAAATAGTAGAGATCTGAAGGTCCAGCAATTTATGTTGTAAAACAGTGATTCAAGTGAGTTTGTTAAGCTCTTAACCAGCGCAGGTCAGAGATATGTAGGACGTGTGAAAAGATTATCTCAGCATTTTTCCGATACAACATTGTATTTGTTTGGAGAAGAAAACCAGCAGCACTGATAGAATTTATTGTTAGAGCAGAAATTATGTGTGTACCATAGACTGTGAAATGGAGATTTATCTCAAACGCCTATCTTTTTTAGTATCTGCTCAGAAGAGATGAACAAATTCGATAATGAGATCGATATAAGAACATAAGTAAGTAAAAATCTATTTTAACGCCATATCTACTATTTTAGTAGTGTTTGCTTCGCTTTTAATAAGATGTGTTGTTTAATATATACATTGTGAATAAATTATAAATACATGCTCGTTCATTCAGAAAAGAAAACAGGATAGGAAGATGGCTACCAATGATTTATAGTAGCATAACAAATATATATTCGTCTATGAACTATCTGTGTATAACCAGAATTACCAATATGGGAATATGAATTAAAATCGTTACTCTATTAAGTTGATAAAATTTGGCTCACCTGGTCAAGGTGGATCCGACGGCTTGTCTACACTACTTAAGTGAGAAGAAGTCAGTAGATCTACAATAGAACGGAAGAATGATGGTTCCCGGAGCTTTACAGGCGAATACATTTAGCCCTTGCCACATAATTATAAAAGTTTTCAAAAACTTTCCTTGAGGCGCCGGACAAACTTACATGATATCATGTTGGTACGACATATAAATGGGTATAGATCGCAGTGAAAGGGTGGCAAAGAACGTATCGTGCGGTGTGTGATATATTTGCTCGGGGGTCACAACTCCGGCGCAGAATCGCCCCCAGTCAGTCCGGAGAAATTTTCCAATAGTTATTAATTTGTGATACTTTTGTACACAAGCTTTTGATTAATATATTATGATATGGTAATAGATCATAGATATCGAATCTCAGTGTGTTTAGACATTATATTACATATATATATATATATATATTATAATATGGGCTCGAGAATAACTATATATAATGAGTGATTAGAGTATAAAGTATATATCGTCAATCACATTATACAAGATAATAATTTGAACTATAGGGTCTTGTAGAATTAGAGGATAGTCTAGACGATTACACAGATTTTATCATTGTAGTATACAGATAGCCAAAGCAAGACGCATTGAGGACATCTTATATATATTAGCTCATACTAGTATATATATACTTAGGGGATAGACTACCCATTCTATATAATTAGCATATATACATATGTAGTACATATGAATTTATTAAGCAGATTAACTATATAACTTCATATAAGATCATATGACGTAATATTCATGATATGGAGACGTATTAATATAAACTGTTAGCTATAACTGACTTACGGAGCCTACTAATAAAGAATGTAATTATGATAGGAAATAGATTACTCAGTCTACTCGTAATAAGTTGTATTAATACCAGTTACGACTACTTCTCCAGGTAAGCAGGAATATACGGCCTATATACTTATATATAAGTAGTTTATTTAGCAAAGTGAATAATACCTCATACGGATATTCATAGTCTAAGGTCGAAAACAATGTGAGATTCTTAATTCTGAGCGATATTACGTATGATACGGTAAATAGACTATAAATCGAGTTAGGAAATAATATACACGAGCAAAGACAAACATCATCAATGAAGAGAGGTTGATTAAGTTGTATTCTAGCGTCCACTCTCGATATTTATTCCTTCTAGCAGCTTTCATTTATGATAGAGGAAATAGTGATATCTGTTATGGTTTATATTACTCGCACATGCGATCTTTTACCAGATATTTAGGATAACAGTAACCAATAAGCTATGATTCGATCAGATAATAGAGTGGGTGAAAAATTTCACTTCACTATATAAACAAAAATAAACTACAAATTACAAGTGGAAGGCGACGTAATAGCAAGTTATGAAAAGTTTGACGTGGAGCATATTCTATAGTATAAATGAATTATATAGCATCTTGAGTGGTGCAAGGGCAAAATTCTCCTACACTTCGGACAGTGAGGTGCTAACTATCATCGAGCAATACTTATCAATATATGTAAGTATTTTGGTTATTAATAAGAATGTCCTATATATATATATAAACCACGTCACTCTCTCATAGTATGTGGAGAGAATATCCTGAGATATGGAATAGAGTATTATACGGATTGTTTGAAATAGTATCTCAATTAGTGAGTGTAACATAACTATGCTGTAGATTATGCTAAACTGTAAACAAAATAAAGTAGGCAAACTTCGTGCCTGTGGCAACTATATCCCGAAAAGAGCATCTAGAAATTCCTCATAGAGTGTTCCAAATAATCGAAGTGACAATTGGAAGGTATAGATACTGTTATGAATAGAATACTGGAGAATCCTCATGTTTAATTCTAACCTTCCATACCGAGAGGATAACGGGTGTGTCAAAGTTAACTCTCGAAGCATAGGAACGAAAGTAGAACTTGCAAGTGCCGCTGTTAATACAGTGAGATCTCGCAGCTGCAGCCTTGTGAATAATTTTATTGTTCATCGTTGAAGAACACTTGAAGTTGGAGAAAAACTCGCTTTTCCTGATTCTCCTGCGAACACTCCTGAGATAGCCAGGGATTGGCAGGCCGGCGGCTGGCCGAAGGCTGATGGATATGGGCCTCTGCTGCCTTAAGAACAATGGACGAAAAGAAATTGAAGGCATCCTCTATAGCAGGGAATACCTCAGGACTTGGGAACACAGAGACCACCGTTGCAGAGTAAAAAGCGAGCCAAACTGCACGATCGTATCTCCACCGTGAGCTCGGAGGCAAGGTTGGTGACAGTGCAAGTTCCTTCAAAATAATTGGATATTGGTCACTTCCAAAGAGATAATCGAAACAAGATGACCGAAAGCAATCCATCACAGACACTGAACAAAGAGACACATCAATACAGGACAAGGTGTTGGTATCCAGTTGTTCATAAGTCGGGATCCCAGCATTAAGATAACCCAACGAAAACGGAATCAGCAGATCAATAAGAATGTAAACGGAATCAGCAGATCAATAAGAATATTGGCATTAGGGGAAATAACCGTGTCTCCCCATAATGGATGACGAATATTGAAATCTCCTAAGAGGAGTACTGGCAGAGGTAGTTGGTTCAAGAGAGCAAGAAGTTGATCCCCCACAGTTGCAATTGGGAGCTAAATATAAGGAACACAACTTAAAGGTCCCCGAGAGATGAACTCGGGTGGCCACAGCATGTAGGAATGTGGTCAGTTGAAGAGGAGTGTGAGGGAATGAGTGATGGATAAGAATCCCAGCACCCCCTCTGTCATGAGTATACCTCGTTGGAAGGATTTAATTGGAGGTTGATATTCAGACGGAGGAAAGAAATAACGTCCGCAAAGCTGCAACTCTTGGAGACAAATGCATGCCGGCGTGAATGCATTAATTAAAATTGTAAGTTCTTCAAAGTTCGGGAAGTATCCACGGCAATTCCATGGAAGGATCTTAACCGTGATAAGAACTTATTCAGGGGAGCGAGGAGTAACGATAGTCTCTGTCCGCTTGAGAACAGCTTCGGATGATACCGAAGTGATCTGATGGTCAGGATCCAGTGGGAAGACAGTATTTCCTGTCTGCATGACACCAGAGGATTTTTCAGGAGAACTAGAGGTGTTCGGTGGCTTCTATTAATAAAAGCTAATTGATTTAACTTTTGAGTTAATTGGTCTGTTTCACTGTTTGTCTATATTTGTTTTGTTTTTTGTTTGAATTTTTGTTGCACGCATCACTTAACCCTTTTTTAATTTTTCATGCACGATTTGTACGTGAAGGATATGGTTCAATGTTGGGCTCGGGCTGACCCCTATTTTCAGCCCTCCTAAAAATGGACATAAAATTCGGAATTTTCAGCCGATTTTGACGATATAAACACCAAACTGTAGCTTTTTTGCCCTCTAAAACGTTGTTTTATGGTGTTTTTCTGTGTCTCTAGTTTTTTTTTTAGAATTTTTTTCAATTTTTCAAAACCCATGTTTTTTGGACATTCCTCGTATAGAATTAAATTCGAAATGACTTTCATTTTTTTTTTCGAAATGACTTCAAACTTGAAATATGCAAAGATAGGTCCATTACCTACAATCGTTCAGAAGTACATTTTCGATTTTTTGAGTTTTAGCGTTGTCCAATTTCCAAACCCATTTATTTTTTTTTTTGGATTTTGAAAAGAAAAATTGCGATAATATTTTTTCTGTTTGAGCAAAGTGGATGAAATTTTCAGGGCATTTGTATTCGGTGAAGATGCACATTTTTTACTTAGATAATTTCTTTTGTAATATACTGCTTTAGATTTGATTTCGGAACACAAACTTTCAAAAAAAAATTTTTTAATTTTTTAAAAAATTTTCTTTTGAGTATACAAAAAAATTGTCTAAGCAAAAAAGGTGAATCTCGCCCGACTATACAAGCTCTGAAAATTTGATGTTGATCGGACAGGAATAAAAAAAATTATCGCAGTTTTCATTCAAAATCCACGAAAAAAAAAAAAGTGAGTTTGGAAATTGGACAACGCTGAGCACCAGTGGCGGCTCCAGGGCAGAGCGACCTGGGCAATCGCCCTGGGCCCCGCGCCTTATAAGGGCCTCGCTCGCATGCAGAGGCTAACAGATTTAACCCCCCATATCGCATGAGCTACGCCAATAATATAATATATACTATATTATATTATATATATATATATTATACTATATATATATATATATATATATATATATATTATTTATTATATATATAATATATATATCTTATATGACATGAACATATTCCTTAATACTTGAACAGATATAATACTCATATAAAATATAATTTTGTGTCGAAAATCTAAAATATTTTTAATAGTATATATAATATATGACAAAGTTGACACTTCCCCTCTTGAGAATAGTGTTTGAGAGTGCACGCGCGTGATGTGAGTGTCGTGAGAGTCAATAAAAGTTATAGTATGTTGCGTGGAGGCTGAACTAGTACTACTATATATTTATAAATCATCCAAGTCTAAAATTTTTTAATATTTCAAGAATTATAATGTCTCCCATGACTAATAAGTTGTTCTAAACCTCATATTTTATAAGAGGTATAGTCTGTGAAATCGATTTCACTCACGTGTATATTATAATATTAGAGTTGATATCAGAATAGCTAACCTTAATATAGCATTATTATGGTATAATCTATACTATAGTGATTTTATTAGCTAAGTGGCTATATGTATCATTAAAGAAGCCTGTCTGTGAGGCTGCTCTTGTGAGGAAGGATTTGTTATCTAGCGTGTATCTATCGTGAATTGCACATTTCAACGACTGGTCCTCATCAATAGATCACGTTGGTCGAAGTTGATGGCCCTGCTTGGGCGATGTATAGGTTTTATTCTACCGGCGACCGGACAAGCACATATGGAAAGGTCATGAGGAGCTTCTGAGCCCAGAGAAACAGGAAACGATTTAGGAGAGGGTGGACACATTGTGGTGGAGGAATTAAGTGAGACGAGCAGTACAGAAAAAGTGTAGAAATATGTGAGGTCTTACATTGTGGATACGCTGACGGCGGTTATGAATCTAGCGAGCCAGAGCTGATACCCCCTGCATAGGGGATCAAGCACGTTAAATGAGGGTAGTGTTATATATATATATATTATATTAGATATATATATATTATATAATATATACATATATATATATATATATATATATATATATATATATTATATATATATAATAAAAATATAAAATATAGGTATAAAGCTACATAAATATATGTGCAGATGAGAATAGGTATGGGGAAAGACGAGTGACACGATCTCTCCTCAAAGGAGGTGATACTCGACTAGGAAGTACAGAAAAGAAGTGTGTCAATTGTAAAAGCAAATTTATAAAGAGAATATGATAATTATTCTCATAAAATCCTTACTCTCACAGGGAGGGAGTAGAGACCGAAAGATTACTCAAAAAATCAATGCACTTACCGCCCAGCTACAACCGAACTCCAGAACTGTGGGGACGCTGACTTTTATAGTGCGGAATAGTGTTCTATGTAGTATCACTATTAGGCAATGGGAGAGCCTCCAGCTACGCTCGGTACTTTTCAAGGGAGTTTTAGGTCCGTGCTATGTGTTAAGAAAAGTATTTGTTTTTGTGTGTAGATCATATCTCAGGGTTATATATAATTCAATTAATCGCTCTTAAGGTATAAAATATAATGGAAGAAAGAAGTCAGTCAGTCAGTCGTACTTTTCAAGGGAGTTTCAGGTCTGTAAGTGTAAGGAAAGTATTTTTTTTGTTTGTATCGTATTAGGTATATTTAATAATTATGTTTGGTATGATTGTAGAATGAGAAGTGAATAAATGTGAGTGGTGGGTGTTCTGACGACGTCATTAGGGTTCTCTTTTCAAAAGTCCTTATTACCTTCCATTTTAATTGTTTTCGCGGCATTCAAAACTCCTTTTTTTTTTAATGTGAATGATTGTAGATGAGTGTTGTTGGTTGGTTTTACATGTATTTATTTTTTTCTTTCCATAGGAAGTATTAATTTATATTTTGATAATTTTGAATTGAAGCCAGGTGGTTTTCGTGCGTTGATATATGGGATCCTGTAGAATATTGGGGAAAAGTTGAAGAGTTGTTGTGGTTTCGTGGAACCCTATTTCTCTTGTGGATGTGGAATCCTTCTATGGGAAAGGTACTTATTATTTTTTGTTATTCTGATGTAATTGATGATTATTATTATTATTATAATGAGTATTATTAATTTTTATTATTGAGTATTATTATTCTTATTAATATGATTATTTTATTGGATGATTATTAGAGTACTAATTTTTTTTATAGTTTGGAAATCTGATTTACTGGGGTTGTGGTCAACTGTATCAAGTTATAGTGGAAGAAAACTGAACACTAACACTGCCCAGGTACTAATTATTTTTATGTTGATTTTATTTTTTATTTTTTTTAATATTATTATTTGATGATTTGATTTTTTTTTATGTTATTACTTAATGATATTAATGGTATTTTGCTTAATGATATTCATGATATTTATTATTATTTAATTTATTATTTTAATAATTTTTTTTATATTTTATGTTGTTATGTTAGGGTTTGTTTTTTGTATCATTTCAGTTTTGTTTCTTCTTTGGACTGGCATTTCATGAAAGAAGAGTAAAAGTCAGAAGACATATGGAAAGTGAACCTAAAAATTGAACTTTAAAATCGAACTTAAAAATCAAACTTAAAAATCAACCTTAAAAATCAAACTTAAAAATTAACCCTAAAAATCGAACTTAAAAATCCGTAAAAAGTGAACCTAAAAATATAAACTAATAAATAAATTGGGGAAAAAGAAAATAAAAGAGCTCTGGTACTGTGGTACCGAAAGAGGGAAGGTTTTTTTCTAAAACACAGTGAGGGAAAAATGGAAATCAAAATTTGTAGGGTAACAAGTAGAGGGTTTAGGATGGTTACTGGTGGTAATAGGGCCACTTAATAATCAAAATTGTAAACAGGTGGTATATGTGTAAATTAAACAATAACTGACATTATTATGATAATAAGTGTGTATTATATATATGACTTTGATTTTTTGAATATTCAGAAAAGACTGAAATAACTGAACATATTTTTTTTGGACAATAAAAGTGGTCTTATATTTTATATTTTCTTTATTAACTATATTACATAAATCAGATTATATTGATGATTTCATTTAAATTTCATTTCTTTATTGTATTTATTGCGTCTCTACTAGTGTAATTAATACTTATAAAAGTATAAGTTGGTGAGGTATAAATTAATTTGGTAATAGGGTACTTATAGTTTAGTCTGACTAGGGTCAGTGTTGTTATTTGGTATAAGATATGTTGATTTCTGTGGTACTAATTGTAGTACATTTTGGGTAATTAATTTGTAATAGTAGTAAGTGTAGTATATTCTGAAATAACTACTTAATTAAGGATTATTTGTAAAATCGGTATTTGTTCACTTTTTCTTATTTTCTTTGTAATAAATTTAAAATGTGTGGGTTTGTTATTTTATCCCCCTTCAGTTGCCCTAGAAGACCATTGATTTTCAGATAATTGTAGGTTTGCTAAAATAAATCTGCTACACAAACATTCAAATTCAAGATCTATTTTAAGGTAGATAAAATGTTTTTCTTTTTTTTCTTTAATTAATTTTAATTTTTTTTCTTTTTTTTTCTTAATTTTTATTATTAATTACTTAAAACATTTTATAATAGCTAATAGCATCATATTGCAGCTCTAGAGGGGGTTTTTGGGAGATGTGTTTTTTTTTTTCATTACAAATGTTTGTTTTTTTTAAACCTATGGGTTTTTTTTTTGACACGAAAAATTTTTGGGTCTGAATATAATTACAAAATTTTAAACAAAACAAATTTTTTTTTTACTGGGTTATACATTACGCCTAGGACTAGCCGTTCTAAGAAATTATTATAAAAAACTTCATTGTAAATTAATTTGGTAGTTATAGGCAAAAATGGGGAAAATGTTTTTTTTTTAAGATATCGTATATATATAATATGATATTAATATATATTATATATATGTATTTGCTTTATAAATAGAAAAATTATATATATATATATCAGAGGTGGCACTTCCGCTCTTTTGTCCGCTAGTCCGCTAGTCCGCTCCTAGCGGAACTACGCAGAATAAGTGCGGCCTAGCGGGAGGTGCGGAGACGTGCAGGAAAATTAGCGACTTGCACGTGCGGATCAAAAAAGTTTCCGCTCTTTTGTTCCGCACTTTTTTAAAATGACTTTTTTCGAATTTTCATATGGGTTAGAATAAAGAAATATATTTTTATTTAAGTTTATAACTAATTATACTTTTTGTCTAAGACTTTGATTGTAATTTTAATAATTAACTTCCAAAACCAATCTCAGCCTCCTTAATGGGTACTATATATAAATAAAATAACATTTAAATTGATTTTATAGACTGAATGGCTATTACCTTCAATTATTAACTTAATTAATTTATTATTACTATAATACTAGGCAATATCTAAATCAATTCGTGTAAAACCCATATATATATACTATATATATATATATATATATATATATATATATATATGTATAGTATCAAATATAGTATTATATATATAAATATATATAATATATATATATATATAATATAATATAATATATATATATATACCGTATTATACTATATATATATATTATATTATATATCTATATTTATATATTATATATATATATATATATATATATATTATATTATATATATATATCATATATAATATAATAATATATATAGTATTATATATATATATATATATATATATATATATATATTA
>JABUQX010014972.1:7500-24592 GCA_015478945.1 Trachelipus rathkii
TTTTAGTTTGTTTTATAAAGCATGTGACTCTTTTGGCAGAAAGTGACACTATATAAAATTTAGAAATTTTGAGCTAATAATCAAAAAGATTTATCTCAATGACATATTTCTATATTTTCATGTGGTAAAATATCACACTTATTGTTCTGACTACTTATAGCTAGGGAGGCTGAAATGTTGCTAATTTGCAATGATATTTTATGGAAAACTGAACTTTACATTAGCTTCAGTCAAAAATTTATAATTTTGAAACGTGTCACTTTTCTATAAAATAAGTGATGTAATTGAACTAATCTCCCTTTATTGAAAAACATAACATTTTTATCAATTTCAAAAAAAGAAATTTAAAATACATTTTATAAAACAAGGGAAAAATTTCATAATTTCTTCCCTTAAATGAAATATAGAACAAAAGCTAAATTTTCCAATATTTAATCCGTAATCAGGAGATTAAACCAATTCATAAGCAAGCAAAAGAGGGAAAAATAATCATTTATTAAAGTTGGAGTGACAATTAATATTAGTGTAGCTGTTTCTTTAAAAATGTAAATGGGAAGAAATATCAAAGGTTATGAACTCAACCTTCAACGAAAATGTTATTATGAATTAAAATATATGATGATTCTTTGTAATAATGATATAAAAATATTTCGTTATTAAGTACAGAGCAAATAGTAATTTTATTCATATTTAATATAAGTATTAATAACACGTTGTATCCATTGCTTTTATTCAAGACTATAATTTAAATATTTTGATAAAGATTCATTTGTACTTTGAGCATATCACAAACATCTCACTGGCAAAACCTTATTCAATATAGAAGCTCAAAATAAAATAAATCTTACTAAGGTGAATTCTAACCCAAGTTTCTCAAGAGATCTCGAGACCAAGCTTTGTGAACACGAATAAATTCAAGAGGAAAACAGATTTTTGAAGAACAGAGAGATCAAGAAACCACATGTAGCACATTGAACAAACCTGAAATTATGATTATCCACACAAAATTCATGTGGAGATAAGAAATCCTCTGTTCTGATAAGGGAGTCACAAAGGTGGTGAAATGAGAGGAGTTAACTCCATTAAACAATAACCATTGGAGTACTTAGTTACAGAAGTACTTAACTACAGAAGCCCATGACGCATTGCCGAGATAAGGAATCACAAGAATTTGAAAGTAACGAACAATTTATTAATCTTTTATAGTTAAACTCGACCATATTCAAAAGAGAATAAAACTGGAGCCACATTTTCCTTTCATAAAAATATCAGAAGAATACTCAATATAAAAATTAATAGTTCAATCCCCCTAAATTGAAATCCACTATTTAAAATGTGTTAAACAAATGCATGTTCTTTAAAAGGAAAAACAGGCAAGCAATATAATAAATATAGTTCTAATTATCACATATCCTACATTTTTTTTAAATTATATATAAAATTATATTTAAAAATTAAAAGAAAGAAAGAACCAAGCAAACAAACAGAGAGAGAGAGAAAGAGAGAGAGAGAGAGAGAGAGAGAGAGAGAGAGAGAGAGAGAGAGAGAGAGAGAGAGAGAGAGAGACTTAAATTACATAAGAGAAAAATTGCAAAACATTTTTTTAAAATAAATTGCACTAAACAATCCATAAAAGCATATATTTTTGCTATGGAATCCGTTTTGCATTCCTTATTTTAAAAAAATATTTACAATTCTGATTCCGTATGTATTTGTATACGTATGTAAACTTATAAATATGTATATCCTACGAATACATTTGTATATCCTTGCATACGTTTCTTTGCATATATTAAGAGAACAGAATTTGTTTCTGTAATAAATACCAAAGAGAAAAACTCGTGAAGAGCAAATAAAAATCATTTTCGAACCTTTTTTTTCTTTTAAATTAACATTCCTCAAAAAAAACTTTTTCAACTCTGCCATTAAAAAGAAACGCAAGATTTCTCCGTCTTAAATCCTTTTACATGCCGTAGATTTCATGGGGCTTCCCCTTCAGAAGCAGAAGTCACTCTTACGGAATGGATTTCATAGATGCCTCCTTCTTTGTCTTCTCATTGTTCAAGACACAAATTTTAGGCTATATTTTTGGGGACCTTTTATATTCGTCTCACAGTTAACTTTTCATCCTTCTATTCCTTAATGTCTGTTTTATTTCTTGTTTTTATATCTTGTTTTTTTTTTCTTGTTTTTTTGTTAATTCTATTTATGTTTTTTTTAGGTGGAGAATTCCTTTGCCGATACAAACTGTAATTAAATAGGACAGCCTTCTTATTCACATCAACTAGCCTTCGCACCCCTTCCCAACCCTAAATCTGATCTATTCACATTTCAAGGGTAATGACTTTAAGGCATATTCTAGTATCATTTTGAATACAACACTAGCGTAAAGAATAAGTTCTTTTTTATACGCTAACCTTACGAATATATTGTTAATCGTAACATAAGTCTTCACAATCGATCTAAGCTAACATTTCAAAAGCCTGAACCTAAGAATATAATGTACACGGACAAACGCTAACAAATACTTTAACACGAATAAACTACTACATTAACAAAGTTTGCATACTTCACAACAGAAAAAGTGACCTACTCACACTTTTTTCAAACATATCTCTATCATATCAATTATTATTTTTTACATTACCATAGTAACATTTAACAAAAAATATATCAAGTCTAATCTAATTATCATTTACTGATCAAGTGAATAATGGCCTAACTGTAAACAAAGTTTTCGTATCAATTAAATTATATACCATATGCATAACCTGAACTAAGAATATAATGTAAAAACGCAAAACCGTAACATACAATAAACATGAATAAACCACTAACATTAACAAAGTTCCATAATTAACATCACTGAAGTAACTAACATAGCAAGCAATACGTACAGCTATTGTACACTTTTTCAAACGATATCTCTATACATATCATTCTTATTTTTACATTAACAAAGTGACATTTAAAATGGTTATATCCTACTCTACATTATTCATACTGATCAACGAATGCATGCTAACGTGACAAACGTTTTCAACATTATAAAAGATAACATATAGTCCTGACTAAGAAACTATAATGTACAAAGACAAAACCTTAACATACGCTTAAACACGAATAACCACTAACAGGATTAACAAAGTTTCCATATCTTATCACAGTAAACGTGAGCCTATATACGGCTTTTTTTCAAAAACATATCTTCTATCATATCATTAATTTATTTTTACATTAAATAGTAAAACATTTACCATAGAATATATCATTAACCTAACCTATTTTTACAGCTGACCAATAAATAATATGCTAACGTGAAATCAAAGTCTTCCCATCAAGTAAAGCTAACATATATAACCTGAACTCAGAATATAATAAACAATAACAAAAACCTAACATATCTTAAGCAGGCAAATAAGCAGCTAACATTAACAAAGTCCATACTAACAACAGTAAAAAGTAACTAGCATTGGAATAAGAACGTACCCAATTTCACACCTGTTCAAACATATTCTCTAACATAAATCCCTGTTATTTTACATAACACCGTAACAATTTAAACAAAAAGTTATCATTACCTTACCTAAAAATCATATCAGACCGAACGAATATACATGCTAACCGTAACATAAGTTCTTCACATCATAAAGCTAGCCATATCAATAACTAAATTTTAAGAAATAGTAATAAAATAAGAACCTAACACAGCTTAAGTACGAATAAACAGTATACATTAACAAATTACATTGATTAATATCGGTAAAGTAAACTAACAAGAAATGATAGCAGAACGTTTCCATTCACGTACCTTTTTTTCTTTTTGTTTTTAAAAACTCCCATGTTAATTTTAATTTTATTTCTATTAAAAACTTTTTTGTTTATAAAACTTTAGCTTTTATTAATTTTAATTTTTTAAACTTTTTGTTTTTAAAAAAAACTTTATTTTATTTTTAATTTTTATTTCTTTAAAACTTTTGTTTTGTTTTAAAAAAAAAATCTTATTTTAACTTTATATTAAAACTTTTTGTTTTTCCTAAAAATTTTTTCTTTTTTATGTTTATAACGTAACAAAATCTTACAATTTTACATACACTACAAACAGTAAAACAGTAATCAATTAAAATCGAAACCACATACCCCGACCCCGCCCTCCCAAACCCATCCTTGATCTATAGAGCTATTGATTAACGATTTAATTGACCGCTTGATCGTATTAGACTAACACTAACATAACAAGAGTTTTAACCTCGTTAGAGTTAAACTATGAACATAACATACTTAACACACAACAGTAGCACGAATAAACAGCCAGCATTAACATCTTAAACAACAAAGTTCACATAGGGGAAGTAAAACAAGTTTTAAATTTTTATAACATATAATTTTCAATGAAAAGAGCATTAAATACATAAAAACATATAAGTTTTATTTTAAACATGTTTATTTCGTCGAATCAAGGGATAGCAGGATTCCTGAATAAAATTTGAGCAAGTCACATATAGTTTCCCAGAATTCAACTCCATCTAAAATAATGTAAGTATAAATACAGCCTGCAGAACTAAACCATTTTTCAGCATATTTTGGTTCAACAACACTCATTCGCTCATGCCAGAGAGAAGTAAACGTACCCATGCTGATAGTTATTAGCGCACTCCTGCATATCACATGATACGGTAAACCGCATGTTTCAGTGTAAATATCGTAGATTACACCGTGAGCTATATAAATTAAGTCCTCAAGTATGACGACCTCTTTAAGATGAGACGATAATTCGTTTTTCATTTTAACCAAAGCTGTAATATTTTCAGATGAATGAACAGTGAAACCTCTACAGGTAAGCGCGAATGTGACAGCATTGAGGGGTTTCCAATAGTTGCGTACATCAATACTTTTAACATTATCAGAGGCGGTGAAAACAACCTCTATTCTATTATAACCTCTCACACTGTCACCTCTGATAGATATTTCACATGGAGACGATCCATCAGATGACACAAACTTATCTTTTACCCAAGCCTCCGTATTATCGATAATCTTGATGAATTCTTCAACCGAAATGAATAAAGGTCTATTATTTGCTCCTCCGAATGGAATGCAGGTAATATATCGCTTTCCATTCTTTCTACGAAAAAATATAAATGACACATCTTGGGTATTGTAGCGACAGGTCTTCATGAAATGATATCATATACGTGTCTTTGGAACTGAATTGAGATCGTTCATGCGATTCACTGAACGGGAAAATTGTTCGTTCTATCTTTGACTTGAACATCGTGTTGCTTATTCATCAGACCCAAAAGTGCTTAATCGAATTTCTTCTATCATACTCTAATTTCAGAAGTAATTTGTGAACATGTAAATTGTTACCTGACGATATCGAACCATTAGTTGGTTTCAAATATATCGCATGTACACCGTTTTATGATTCTATTCTTTTCTTTTCCGTATTTTATTTCAAACAATAGTCTTATTCGAGGCGAATTTGCCGTTTCACTTTTGTTTTTTTGGTTTTTTGTTGGTTTTTTGTATATGTAGTTGTCCTGTTTCATTAGAGTTATCAGATAAAAGTTGTTGCTATGTTAGTTACTTTACATCTGTTAAGTACGGAACTTTGTTAATGTGACTGTTTATTCGACGTAAGGTATGTTAGGTTTGCCGTTGTATATTATATTCTTAGTTCAGGTTATAATATGATAGCTTTATTGATGCTAAAGACTTACTGTCGTAGCGGATATTCGTTGGTTAGTAATAAAGAACTTATTTTTATGTTATGTTTAAATCCTAAATGATACTCGAGATGCGACGTGAATCGATAGATCTTGGACGGGTTGGTGGGGAGGTACCTGCAGGGACGGGATGGTTTGATTTACTGGATTTACTGATTTACAGCTTTAAAATCAGTAAATTACATTACACTTTACTATGAAATTTTTTTCAAAGAACCTATTTTTTTATGTTATATCTTGGATAAAGCTTTGTTATTTTTTAATGTTATGTTTGGGTAAAACTTTTGTTATGTGTTGCAATATTCGTTGGGATTATATGATATTTAGGTATGGGTTATTGGTGAATTTTGTTAAATTTTACTATGCTTAATGTAAAAAAACTGTTTCGTTAGCGTTATATTCGTTGTCAGTATGGTAATTTAAAACAGGGTTATGCTAAATGTTTTGTTAAAATATTAACATGTTAATGTAAATTAACATTGATATTTTAGAGGTTGATGCTTGAAAAAGTGTGAATTATTTACGTTTTCTAAGCTGTGATAGGGTACTTTACTGTTGTTTAAGTATGAAACTTGTTAATTGTTATACATAAGGTTGGCTAGGTTTGTCGTTGTACCATTATATTGCTTAGTTCAGTGTAATGGCTATGGTTTACTCTTATTTAATGGTGAAAACAATGTTACGTGTTTAGCTTTATATTCATGGTTATGTTTATAAAGAATTTTTTTTGTGTAAGTTTATCCTAAATGATGCTCGAAAATGTGACTTGAATCAATTGATCACTAAGATCCAATGGAAGGGTGGATGGCTGGGGTGGAGAGGGAGTGGATGGGTTGATTTACTGTTTACTGGTTTACTGTTTAGGATCGGTAAACTATTACACTTTCCTACGATATTTTAATCAAAGAAATTTTTACTTTATGTTTTTGGAAAACTCCTGCTATTTGTGCATATTATTTCGTTGATCTGTATGCTAATTAGACATCTGTATGATAAATTTGTTTGTTGTTAAATCTTACTGTAGTGCAATACGTAAAGTTAACATTGGAAACGCTAAGAGATATGGATTGAGAAAAAGCATGAATAGGTTACGTTTTTTGTACGCTATTTAGTTACTTTCCTTTTTTCTTTTTTCTTCTTCTTCATATTTTTTTCTTTTTTTTTTTTTTTTTTTTTTCTTTTTTTTTTTTTTTTTTTTTTCTTTTTTTTCTTTTTCTTTTTCTTTTTCTTTTTTTTTTTTTTTCATTTTTCTTTTTTTCTTTTTCATTTCTTTTTCTTCACTAAATAAGGATAATAATGCTGTTGTCTCTTTATGAGTTTACAGCCCATATATATGATGTGTAACTTTTTTTTTATATCAATAGCTCCATCTGCCACTGTTATGGATGGGTATGAGAAGATAGCTAGCCTGGACAGATGGTTGATTTACAAATTTTACTGATTACTTGATTTAAAATCAGTAAACTATTTTAAACTACTTAATTAATCATTATTTATTCTAAGAATTATCTTTGTGTTGTGTATGGATAAAACTTTTGTTATTTTTTATGTTAGGTTCGGATAAAAACGTTGTTAAAACAAGAATCTAAATATTCATCTGCATAATCGTTTCGAAAAGTGGGAGGAAGTTTGAACAATTATCTTCAACTTGTATCTCATAACTCTATATGAAACAGGGAAACATTACATATATACAAAAGTGAAACGAATTTCTTGTAAGACCTGGGTTTTGAAAATAGAAATACGAACTAGAAAATGAATAGGATATTAATAGAAAATAGAAACTGATAGAAAAATATGTTCGTTGTCCGCATTTACTTGTTCACTTCTTCTGATTGTTGAAAGAAAGATATCTCGTAACCTTTGAGTCTGTTTATACATGCGATTTTCGTCAGTAAGACAATTTTCTCGCTGTGTTGGTATGATGACGTCTCATCCCCACCACTTAAGGACATTAGTGATATACGAGGACCTTCGTATACCCAACGATGTGTCAATTTCATTTTTTCGTAAAACGAATGGAGAAGCGATATATTACTGCATTCCATCGAAGGTGCAAATAATAGATCCTTTTTTCATTTTGGTTGAAGAATTCATCAAGATTATCGATAATGACGTGAGGCTTGGTAAAGGATAAGTATGGTGTCATCTGATAGATCGCTGCCATGTGAAATATCTTATCAGAGGTGAAGTCTGTGAGAGTTTATAATAGAATAGATGAGGTTGTTTTCACCGCCTCTGACAATGTTAAAAGTATTGATTATCGCACCTATTGGAACCCCTGCGAGATTGCCTGTCGACAATTCGCGCGTACGTGTAATACGGTTTTCACTGTTCATTCAATCTAAAAATATTTATAGATTGGGTTAAATATTGAAAGGATTAAACTGTCTTTCATTCTTTTAAAGGAGGTCAAATACTTGAGAATTAATTCATATAAGCTCACGGAAATAATCTATGATATTTTTACAACTGAAACATGAGGTCTTACCGTATAGATGTGATATACAGGAGTGGCGCTAATAACTATCAGCATGGATACGTTTGACTTCCTCTCTGGCATGAAGCAATGAGTGCTGTTTGAATCCAAATATTCTCAAAATGGTTTAGTTCTGCAGCTGGTATTTATACCTTACGTTCATTTGCAGATGGAGTTGAATCTTCTGGAGAAATATATAGAACTTGCTCAAATTTAATTCAGAATCCTCCTGTCCTCTGATTAGTACGAATTAAAATGATCGTTTAAAATAAAACTATATGTTTTTGTGTATTTATTTAATGCTCTTTCCATTGAAAATTATATGTTTTATCAGAAAAATTGAAAACTTGTTTTACTTCTCCCGTATGTGTATTTTGTTGTTTAAGATGTTATGTGCTGGTCCGATTATTTTCGTTCGTGTCTGTTCAGGTCTGTCTCTGATTATTTTCGGTCCTGTTTGTTCAAGCTCTGACCTGTCGATGGTAGAACTGTTGGTTTATGGTGGGAGCTGTTTATCTTCTTAGTTAGTATTTCGAAGAAGTTCATTTAGAATCTGTTATATCAATAGCTCTATGAGATTCAAGTAGGTTTTGGGGTGACTTGGAGTAACTGTTTGGTGCAATTTAAACGCTATTTGATAACTGTTTTAACTTGGGTGTATTTGTAATCAAAGAAAGGTTAGCAAGAGCGTTACTTTCTCTATTAAATACTTATAATACTTATTTACATAATAGTCACTTATGTTTTTTTTTTTAAATTAAACAAAAAATAAAAATAATTTTTTTTTTTTTTTTGTTAATTGTTTTAAAAGTTTTGGAATAGTTTTATTATTTAGATTTTACATTGCATTAACAGTCTAGTGAACAGTTTTTTTTTTAACAAAAAAGTATAAAAGAAATAGCAGATTAAAAATTTATATTTTAATGTTATTGAAAATAAAATTTTAAAGTAATAATTAAACTAGATAAAGTTAGATAAAATATGTGATTAAAACAAGAAGAAAATATATATGTGGGCAATGGTAAACATAGCTGTATTGGTCTTGTCTTTGAAGTTTGCGTTAAGTTGTTGTATATTTTGATATTTTTTGCTGTTTTTATTCGTGCTTTTAAGGTGTGTTATGGTGTCGTTTACATTATTACATTCGCTAATATTTGGTTAAGCATTTATTTCTAAGCTTTTTATCTTGTAGTGTGAATAACTTGTGTATCATTGAGCATTAGTATGCGTATTGCGTGATAGCGGTTAAGGTGGTAGAGATTGAGTGAATTTTTTTTAAATCCATGTTTAAGATCTGGTGTTTGTATGAAGGTTGAATTTATTTGTATAAGATATAACATAGGGATCACTTGGTTGTAGAGATTATTGGCTTGAAGAATGGGTTTGAATTGGGTGTACGGTTTTTATATGTTGCAATGAGTTACTTGACTGTAGTTAAGGTATGAAATTTATTGTAATGTACGCTGCTTATTCCTGTCTTGAAGATTATTGTAGTTTGTCCTCTGTTATTATATTTTCTGAGTTTCAGGTTATTATAGTTTAGTTTTATTGATGTTGAGTATTCTTGTGCGTTTAGCAGTTTATTTCAAGTGTGGGTGGGGTAGTTCTGTGTGTGGGATTTGTGTTTGATTTATCTTGTTGTTTTTGTTAAATGTTATTCTGATTGGTTAATTCGTATAAAATTAATTAATGAAATAATAGAGATATTGTTTGACAATTAAAGCCGGTATGATAGGTTTCAGCTATGTATGCTGTCTTTAAGAAGTTTCAGGAACTTTTGTTATATGTTATGTTTTATTCGTGTGCGTTTAATTGGTAATGTAGGTTTTTGTCCGTGTTATTATAGTACTGTTAGTTTTCAGGATATGAAATATGTGTGTACTTATTGAATGGTTGAAGAACTTTGTCACCACTGTTACGATGTCATGATCGTTGATCTAGTATGGATATGATGTTAGATTTGGTAGGTTATTAATTAGGTTCTTATGTAGCATGTTGTATATATTTTATTCTATTTTTTTGTTTAAGTTATATGGGTTATGTTTTAATATACGTTGATATTTTAGTGCTTATGGAGTGGTGAGGTTTGAAAAAGGGTTCGTGTGTTATCGGATATTGATGTGATCAGGATATAGGGTGTTACGATGAGCGAGAGGAATGTGTGTTGCTGTTTTTTTATTTTCGTACTGTTCAGTGATGGTTAAGTATGGAACTTTTGCTTAATGAGTGTAGGTTTGGGTTTTTTATTCTAGTTTTGTGATATATTATATTTAGAGGTTTTTGGTCGTTATGTACATCTATAAAGTTCTGTAGTTTTAAGGTATGATATGTATATATTTGTTGTGATTGCGAAATACTTTGTTACTTCATATTATTGCATTTGTCAGTAAGTCAATATTTAGTAGTGAGGCGTTATGATATGATTTTTTGTTTAATATGTTACTGGATGGTAATGGTATGAAAATAATAATGGGATATGATAAGATATGTTTGAAAACAAAGTGTGAGTAGCGTCACTTTACGTGTTGTTAAGTATCGCACTTTGGTCATAGCTAGTGATTATGTTATTCGTGTTTTAAATGTATTGTAGGGTTTTTGTCGTTTACAGTTTATATTTCTTAGTTCTAGTGTGTTCTTGCTGAAAGTGTGCGTAGCTTTAACCGGAGTGTAGAAAACTTTGTTTAGCGTTTTATACTTGAATATTAGTCCGAAGGTTAGTGATATTAAATATGGAATAGCTTATTTTTACGCTATGTGTTTATTCATTAATAGAGTACTCGAAATAGAACTTAGGTACTATAGATCTGAAATAAATCAATAAGCTCAATAATATCTCAATAGATCAATTGTAGTGTTGCGAAAGAGGTTGCGGGGCCAGGTGTTTCGATTCTGGTTCAGATGATTATCCTATTAAAGGTACTGTAAAAACACACAATTTTTTACGTTATATATATGAAAAGAGAAAAAGATTTTAGTAAAGATAAAACTTTAAAGCATATAAACAAAGAAATAAATAAAAGCTTTGTGTTATGTTATACCAGATTGCTTGAATCAGTAGATCGATGAATCAAGTGGAACAAATAGATCATAGAAGGTAGTGGGAGGGTGTGAGGCAGGGATGTTGAGGAGGGTAAGAGAGGATGGGGAGGCCTGGGGAGGGCTGAAGGAATGGAATGGGAGGCCAGGGAGGGATGAGAGGGCTAGGAGGGTGGGGAAGGGTGGTTTGATTTATAGTAAAAACGTAAATTTTTTAAGTTATAAACTTAAAAAGAAAAAAAATAATTTTTTTTTTTATTTATTTTTTTCTTTTTTTTTTCTTTTTCTGTTTTCGACCATACGTCATAAGAAAGATGTATACCAAGTTTCGTCGTTCTCTGTCAATATTTCAGGTTTGGGGGACTGGAGGTCCCTTTTGGGATGCTGTACTAGCTATTTAACCCTATATGATGATATAAATACCTTATATGAAGGGTATATACCCGAGTTTCATCGTTCAATGTCCAATTTCCTATTGATTTGGGGTGGTCACCACCTCACTCTGGGGTGTTTACGGTTATTTAACCCCCTAAACGATGTGGGTACCTTATATGAAGGGAATATACCGAATTTCAACGTTTTATGGCGATATTTTAGGTTTAGGAGGCAGAATCCCCCCGTGGGGTGCTCATGGTCATTTCAAATCGTTGTCTTACAGCGTGCATTCCTTATAATGGAGGGTGGTATTCACAAAGTTAGCCTCTTACGTTAATATTCAATGTTTAGGGAATAGTACCCCCCCATGGAGGATGCACGGTCATGTAACCTCATCTACAATGAAGATACCTTATATGAAGATTGTATACCGAGTTTCAGCTTTCAACGTAAAGATTCAATGTTTGGGGGGCTAGTATCCCCCCATGGGGGGATGCACGCGTCATGTTATACCTCATCTCCTGATGAAGATACTTATGTATTGAAGTGTATACGGAGTTCAGCTTTCTACGTCAATATCAATGTTTGAGGGGGGGCCAGCATCCCCCATGTGGATCAGCTTGGTCCATGTAACCTCGTTAAAGATGAAGTTACATCCCATCTAACCCCTCCAAAATTTTACCCGAATAATGATAACTCTAACCCTTTAAAGATAATATATCGGAAACCGATAGGCCTGAACCGGCCGGAGCCTAAAATACATTTCAACACTATATATATATATATATGTATATATATATATATATTAATATTATAATATATAATATATATAGTAATATATAATATATATACTATATATATATATAAATATATATATATATATATATATGGAAGTCAGAGCTGGAGTCGGAGCGGTGCGCTTCAGTGCGATGCGGTGCGGTTCGGTGCAGTGCGGAAGTCGCTTTAGGAGACGCTGAAGAATCTAGGGCTGAGTGGTAAAGGGTGGATCAGGAATCGTTTTCGACTCAGAATCGACGATTCTTCGACGTAATAATAATAATAATAATAATAATAATAATAATAATAATAATAAATAATTAATAATAATATATATAATAATAATAAATAATAATAATAATATAATATGATATATAAAAAATAAATAAAAAATAAATAATTAATAATAATAGAAATAATCAATAATAATAATAATAAAAAATAATAATAATAATAATAAATAAAAAATAGATAATACATAATAATAATAATAAATAATAATAATAAAAAAATAATACATAATAATAACAAAAATAAATATGAATAGCGATAGTCGGTTGGTCAGTCGAACACCTGGTTAGATTGAAAGACTTTAGGCCTAACCAAACTCGTTCATTCGGAAGAGGCAAAAGGGCGTAAGCGATATTTTGCGTTCGCTCTCGGGTGGAGTACCCACTATACTACATCCTACGAACTTGAAAACTCGCACCTGTAAGGAGCTTACCACCTCAATACAATACATAATCAAGTTTCAATACGATAGCTCTAATAGTTTTTGAGAAATCGCTGTGAGCGCTCAGAATCCTTGGTATTACTACTATAGTATATACTATATATATATATATATATATATGATTTATTATATAAATATATATATATATATATATATATATATATATATTTTATATATATATATATTATATTTATATATTATATAGATATATCATATAGAGAGAGAGAGAGAGAGAGAAGAGATGAGAGAGAGAGAGAGAGAGGAAAGGAGAGAGAGGAGAGAGAGAGAGAGAGCAGAGAGAAGAGAGAGAGAGAGAGTAGTATGAGAGATGATCCTGCCATTTACAGACATCTATTCCAAGCACTGAATCGAAAAACAGAATTTAGAATGCCTTTTAGGCACATGATGTAAACGATTAAAAGTAAAAAAACTGCTTGGTTGGATGTGTTAAAAGCCAATATAGGAAGCCATAGGCGGCGGAGAAGCACAAAAATTTTTTGTCTTTTTACAAAGGGAAAATGAAAATTTGGTTTTAGAATTTCGATAACAAAAACTCTGTAAGAAATGTAAATTTTTGAATTTAATTTGCTTTAAACATATAAATAAATATAAATAATAATTCATTTTCGTTTTGCAAGGCATGATCTGCCTACGCTGCATACCCAGAGGGAAGCGGTCCCTTATATATTATATATAATTATCATATTATAAAGTTGGAGTTAAGCGGAGTAGATCGGACGGTGAGCGATCGCAGCTAAACTGGGATTATAGTTGATATACGATCAATCTATCACGCTACCTATAGAGTACGTATAATATATAGATAATGATACTATATTTATTATAAGAACATATTTTTTATAAGTAATGAAATTTGGTTTCGGTAAGTATAGCTATCTAAATATGTTGGAGACGAATTAATGCAGTTCTCTAGGCATAACATGTTTTTTTATGTCTCAATGGTGCGTCTTATTGCTTGCTTATCTTAAGAATTGCCTCAAATACATGATGCAGAGCAGCATCTGCATAAAGTTTTTTCACGCCGGCGACGATGCCGAGGATGAGGGTTTCGTGAGTTCGGGATCCGCATTTGCCGGCGAAAGTAAGATGCAGCTAAGTGACGATGTTTTTTATAATATTATTAATTGTTTTCAGAATTAAAATATCAACTGATTCTAATAATCATAACTGATTGAGTGCCATAACTTCAAGTAACGCTGGACTAGAAACACTGAGACAATGGATATAGTATATATTAAATGAACATTCCTATGATACTATATAGTTATTATACTATAATAGAATATATATAATATATATAATTTCATTTTTATATGAGTTTATATATAGTATATATAATAATATATATATATATATAATATATATATATTAATAATAGTATAATATATATAATTATATAGCTATATATGATATATATAGTACAACTAGTAGTATATATATATATATATATTATATTATATATATATAATATATATATAATATATAATATATATATAGATAAAGTATATAATATTATATAATATATATATATATATAAAATTTGTCTATGGCCCATATATATTAACATCAGAAGATAAAGAAACAAAGTCAAAAATATTTACCTTCCGCAATTATCATTTGGATCATCTACAAATGAACAATCTTCAGAGCACGTCGGTGAAGTATCTATGCAGCCACATGATTCTTGGTCAAAACATAGAGTAGCCAGTACAGCAGCCGGAATTTAACTTTGTTCCTCAAATATCGAAAGTAGCTATATATGAATTACACAGATTAAAAACATAATTCAGGATAGGAAAATTTTAATTATTAAGTTTAACATTTACAATTATAATGTATAGGTTCACTGTATTAATTATAACACAATACTTAATAATATACAATTTCTGAAAGAGAACTACTACTTGCAAAACAATATTGAGTCTTTTGGGCACCCAATATAATGCATCTTTAATAAAATTTAAACAGATGGATTTAAGGAATGCAATTAATATTAATCTTATTATATTCAATTATATACAATATTTACAAAATAATAATAACCAATAGATATTAAAATAATTATATAATAATAAATAATAATAAGTAATAATATAATAATAATAATGAATAATATAAAAATATATAATAAATACTATAATAATAATCAAAAATAATAATAATACATAATAATAAAATAATAATAATAATAATATATAATAATAAATAATAATAATAATAATAATATTAACAATATGATAATAACTAATAGGTATTAGTGTATAATATATAATAATATAATAATGATAATAAATCATCAAAATAATTGAAATCATAATAACTATAATAATAATGACAGCAACAGATCAGATACAGGAGTAGGACCCTGTTATTGATTAAATATAAAATATTAATACTATTATGCTAGTTTAAATTAACCCAACTAAGGTAATTAATGATAACTCTAATTAATTCAATTGAGAATTAATAGTAGTAAAGATTCACTATTTTCGCACAACGTTTTACGATAAATATATTGGTGACCAAATAGACGACCTATTCAAATAGTCGTTTTATAAACAAAGAAAGTAGGCTCTATTTGGGATTCTGATTGCATGAACTAAGTTTCAGTTCGCTATTGGTGTGCAAATTTAAATTAAAGATTTATTTACTCGATTTTAAATATGAATTTTTATGAAAAAATAATAATTTTAAGTATGTTTCCATAACTAAAGTCGTTAAAAATTGTAATTCCTAACTGTAATAGGCAACACTATTTTGAGAGCACAAGAACCATTTGAAGCTTTCTTGGAAGCATTGCGAGGAGTTAAGTGTATTCTCAAAGAGTGATAATATACTTGATATATATATATATATATAATAATATTAATATATATATATATATATATATAAATATATATATATATTATATATAGTATATATTATATAATATAATATATATATATTATATGATATATATATATACGTATTTTATATATAATATATATATATATATATAGTATATATATATATATATAATATATATATATATATATTATATATATATTATAATATATATATATATATAGATATCAGATAATACTATTATTATATATATATATCATATATTATATAATATAAATCATTCTAAGTAATATACTGTGTCGAGGATGATAACTATTATATGGCGAGAGGGAGTATTAGGGGCACCGGTTGCTGACTGGACAGACAACCACAGGGGAATGTTAGTGCCCTCATTCCGACTTATTTTCGCTCGTGTGCTGGCCTTGAAGAAAATATAGGGTTACGTCTCAGTTTTGTTGAAATTGTGTCGAATCAAAATTTGACCCAAAATAGAACGGGAGAGCAGTATATATATCACGAATTATACGATCATAATAATGGGAGTAGAATACGCAGAAAAAAGTGTTAGATAGACATAGATTAATATTATTCTAGATATAGTACTATCCCGCAGATTAGGATCGATAATATAAATATATATATATATAAATTTAAAAAATAATAAATATATAGCATATATAAATAATATCGATATATCACTATTAACAGAGTTATATCGATATGTCCCTTTCAACAGTGTTATATCGATATATCTATTAACAGTGTTATGTCGATATATGGCTATCAACAGTGTTATATCGATATAATCGCTTAACCCAGCAGTAGGAAACTT
This sequence comes from Trachelipus rathkii, assembly GCA_015478945.1. Taxonomy (NCBI): domain Eukaryota; kingdom Metazoa; phylum Arthropoda; class Malacostraca; order Isopoda; family Trachelipodidae; genus Trachelipus; species Trachelipus rathkii. Next base: position 24,327 of record JABUQX010014972.1, read on the forward strand.
TACCATTAATTTCTCCTAGCCTAACAAAGCTTAATCTAACCAAATAGTGCAAGCCTAAGCAACGCTCCTAGAATATAGCAGACAATTATGATTTCACCAAATATATTTCGATTTTTTACTCATAAATCTATATAAAATATTCATATTACTCGATATTTTATGTTAATTGGTAAACCTCAATCTGGTTTCTGGCGTATATCAACAGTGTTTAACAGTGTTATGTTATATCGATATATCGCTATCAACAAAGTTATATCGATATATAG
>JABUQX010014973.1:0-41565 GCA_015478945.1 Trachelipus rathkii
CCACATTAATTAAAGCTTATACGTTTGGCGCGAATAGTTACTCAAGAATTTAAAATTGGTCGTAAAACCTAATAAAGCTATCAAAACGCAAGCTGCCGAGAAGCAGAGAGAAGCCAGTTCTTTGGTATGTCGGTTCAAGATAGAGTGTTTAAAGAGATTGTTGTGACGGTAACATGTATTTGTCCTAAGTAGGCGTTGGGGAATGGAGGTCCGGTATCCTGACTTATATGAAAACAACATCTAAAAGACTGAGAGCATTCTGTGGGGCGTTATTAGGGGAGAGGAAAGGGGATAGCTGAGAAGCCTAGATTGTAAGAATTGAATAGCCGGTTACTAGGAGGATATTTAGGATGGTGGAGCAAATGCAAAGTACTTTTGTACAAACAACAACAAGTTGCCGAAGGCTTCTTCCGGTCTTATTGGACAACACGCAGAGAATGGCAAATTTTACCAGGGAGATATAAAAAAGTATATAGAAAGACTCCGCACGTACTGGCGAAACGCCTTCGCAAGAGCAGGTATGCACATTCGGTCCAGATCCAAGTGCTCTGCCCAGAAACGAGGGGCGAACCGTCGGCCGACACGGCCACGACGCTCAGTGCGAAAAGGACTCATCGGAACGAACCATGACGAATGCTCTCTGCGTCGAATTCTGGTCAAAGCAGAACGGGCACAGAGTCCGGAGGAAGAGGAAGATGAACGCAGAAGAAAAAGCCTCTGGCCCCCATTTAACAAATAAATCAGCGTCTCATTAGGAACTTCTCACTGCGGCCACCAGGAGGCTTCCATGTACACCGTTAGCGTACAAAATCACTACGTATTACCCACCGCTCTATACATCTACTATGCTTATTATACTCATATATTAAGAAACACTATATACATATTCAGAAAATATATAATAGTAATAATAATTATAATTTATTTTTATAATATAAAAATAAGTATAATATAATAAATAATATAATATTTTATGATATAAATTATATTAAAAATCTATTTATTAATCATGTTAGTCCACTTCTTGGTTAATTTCTATACTTTTGAAAACTACTGGATAAATCAAGGCCGCACAACGCAACAACACAACTATACTCGAAAAAGGTTTCATCAGAAGAATCCAAACAACGACAAGAAAGCGACTGGAGTATAAAACATAAACCACCCCACCCGCGACGCCAGGGATGCAGCGGGAACAAAAATAGGGTCTAACACAACCAAGGGTAGAGGAAAGGTCCCGGAGGGGAGAGAATGCCCGAAGTACTGGGAGGATGACGGCGGTGGGAGCGGTAGGCCCTACGCTATATATGCGCGGAGTGATTTGGTTCTGTTGTGGGCGAAAACTTCTGAACATATAAACATAACCAACGAAATTTCAATGAACGAGATCCTGAGAGCGCATAAATGTGGTAAGACCGAGATCAAATTAGGCGACAGCAGAAGCACCAACGCGTGTGTAAAAAGGAGCGGGCTCTGAAACCGGCGCCGTTACACTCTACCGGATCAACAGCAACGACGACCCAGTCGCACCCAAACAGGTATTACACCACTCCAGGATATGACGCTTGTGACCGACGCGTGCCGAGCGCCCCACCGGACCACCCCAACTAAGACCAAACCGACCACACGACAGTAAGCGACACTCAATCATGTGCTCGACCCAGTCCTATCGTTAGGATGGCCCACGTGCCAGAACACAGCCGTGGCAACAAGTCCCGTACTAGAGTTTTAAATTCATCTTACGGGATGTAATATTGTGGAATGCAGAAGGGGACCAATAACGGGATGATGCAGAAAGGAATGCTAGAGACAGAGTCTCGCCAGACCCCCTTGTACGTAGGAAAGAAAAAGCTGACAAATGGCCAGGAAGGCTTGGCTGGGCTGCAATCATTAAAAAATCCGTGCCATCCCGTCTACGGAATGTTGTAACACGAGCCCTAAGTCTGAGTGGCACCACACATATTGCAATGACTGAACTAAGGTCTTACATACGAGCGTATTATGTTGGAGTTACCCTGTAAGCTAAATATCCGGACTCCTATGAGTAGTGAAGACCTAATGGTTGGTGACTCATTAAAGACAATAAAAGTATAGAAGAAATCGTGAACAGTTCAATGTAACCCACCACCAAAGAATCCGTTCAGCCGCCAAGATAGGCCGAAACCCATATGAAAGAATGGAGACAGCGACGTACCATCTCACTGTCGCTAGTCCTAACAGGAAGACCGAAAACATAGAGATAAGTGAAGAAGAATCCTGGACCACTAAACAATCCAGAAGACTAACTTCATCCTCAAAGCACATATCTGTTACTGTGCGTGTGGACAGAAAGGGACGACCAATGGAAAGGACAAATCAAGAAACAGTATGTTACCACTAGGTAATTGGTCATATGGAGAAGGAACGCTAAACCAATGAATGATAGTCGTTGGTTGTTTAAGGGATGCATCAAAGTGGCAAGTCTCTGTAATTCTGACTTGTGCGGAACCGACCGCTGGAAGACCGAAAAAAAAGGGCTAGGAAGCCGAGGAAAAAGTGGATTTTGAGTCAGTAAAGGAAAGTTTGAAGGAGAGAAATGGAGAGTCTTGGGTAAGAGCGAGAGGTAAAGAAAGCGTCAATTGTATAAACAGGGGGTAAGCAGGATGACCTGGAACGGCGGGGATTGTGAGCCGGGGTATAGGTGGCGCCCACCTTTGCCCAAGGGAGAACCCTACATGACGACTCTACCATAGTGGGGGTCCATAGCTCTAGGGTTGAAGCTTTAGGGTGGAATTCTGACTGCGACGATTGTTCTCACTAATTGAAATGGAACGGTAGACCATGACCGAGCGGGAAGAGAATGGACGAGAAGAGACGGAGACCTGACGAGAGAGTTCCGATCTACGGAGAGTGAGAGGTGGGTAGAGGGATGCGGGAGCTTTCTTTTCGACTGAGTTCTGTCATGGTACTTCTAAGAGCGTGACTGCTTATTCTCTTGATCCGGTTATGCCTCGTGCCGCACCCTTACCTCCCATTCTTGGGAGAACAAATAGAGAGCAGTAAGATGAAAGAAAAATAAAGTATAGATTATATAATGATATCTATATTTATAAGTAATAATATAGTGATATCATATATATATTATATATCATATAAATATATACTACTATAGTATTACGTCAATATAATATATATATATATACTAGATAAGATAGATATGATTAATTTTAAAATTTATTGTTTCTATTGAGCTTTGTGCCAACTCTTCTAGCAGTGTAGTAAAAAAAAAATTAGATCGCCGATTGAATAATGAGACCCCCAGTCAGCCCATTGTCAGCCACTTCTGAACCATTTCAAAGTATTTTTAGAGAAATATTTTTTGGAAGTTCACGTTTATAATCTGGATATATGCCATGAAACTAAAACTACCAATATTAGAAGACTTCCTACCTGTTCAAATCCAAGCATTCAAGTTAAAGAGTGGCTATCCAATTGATAGACAAGTGACATCATAAACTACCTTGCATTGACGAAAGGCACAAAGTCAAGAAGAATGCTGGTGAATTCCGTATAGAAGGCCCTCCTAAAAAGATACCCAAGTAGCACATATGACTGGTTATGATAGATTTTTGTTTGAAGTAAAAAGTAGAGAGAGATAAGAGAGAAGTTAGCGCAGCCAGATTGCACCTTTTGAGTGATTATGAAACTTATCGAGGACTGGGGCATTTACCAGCGGACTACCAAAGCGACAGATTCGATCGAATCATGGTGAGGTTTCTCAAAATATTTTGCTGGAATAATAAAATCTTCAGCTGGAATTCGTGACTGACGTTCAGGTTTCCTGTGTTAATTGTTTTGCCACGCAAGTGTTTTTTCATTTTTTAACATACAAAACTCAGTGAGAAAGACCCTCCAGTTTGCGTAGTGTAATTGCATTCTTCCTAAAGAAAGAGCAGAATAGATGTGCTGATGATGAAATGACTTAGCCCAGTTTGGGTATTTTTAAAAGGAAATTCCGTTGTATGAGAAAATCAGGTTTCCTATCTTTTTAGTCTCTCATCAATTTCTCTTACAATTGTAGAGAGTTATATAATATATATATACTATATATATATATATATATATATATATATATATATATGATATACTATAAGCTTATATATATATAACTATACTATAAATATATATATATATACTGCTATATATATATATACGTATTCATATATACGTATATCCATAAACGTATAATTTATAATCTTTAGTCTTAAAGTATCCTAGAACATGTACTCGGCCGATTACATGTTAATCGTCTTATCGGTACGCCAAGAAGGTAAAGCAAGTTATCGAAGTGTATCCGGTATCCCTAAAAGTAACATTTTGTTATCGATTGTATCGGTATGCGCTTAACGCAGAATGTTTTCTGCTATTCCGCATGTCCCATCACTGCTATATAGGTTATATATATATACGATTACGATATATATATATAATCATATAATATATATATATATAAATATATATATATTTTAAATTTTATTCAATTTTTCTGAAAAATTTTTAAATTAATTAATTTTTATTATATAGTAAATTTATTTATCCTTTATTAAAAATTATCTTTATAATAAATAAGTATATATAAGATATAAGATATATATATCTGTTGCAAAAGGCAAGATAATATTATTTGAATGTTATTAAATATAACATCATTAATATTTTGAATATAATAGTAATACTATACTATATATATATATTATAATAGTTATATAGTAGAATATATATATATATATATAATTTGTCTATATATGCATATAGAATTATAATAACATATTTATAAAATATTATATATGTATATGATATATTATATATATAGAGTGTATAATATATATATTAATATAAGAATTTATTTCATAATTTAAAACAATAACAATACCGATACTATCTGAGTTATAAGATATTATTTTAATTCTATCAAGTAGACCGCACACAGCAAATCCCACCCATTATTATACACATCCTTAAGTTAAATCCTTATTCAAACTCATTAACCGTTGCTTTAAGAAATGACATCGCATTATTTATATCATCGTGCAGTTTTTCTTTTCTTTTTTTCACAGTTTATCTGTTGTTATAAGTATATTTATTGGTCACTGAAACTGTGCGCAGCAATTTCGAGGTCTCCTTCGGAAATCGATTCACACGTTTCTGGTTTTTTGAAATAAAAAAGAACAAAAAAAGAAAAAGAAAAAAAATAAGAAAAAAATAAAAAAAAAAAATTCTTTGTTTCAAATCTTGTGTTTTTTTTTTTTTTTTTTTTTGAAATGAAAAATTTGCATAAATGTTAATTCAGGGGGAATTAATGCAAGAAAAATTACCCTTTTCACGCGTCTGCTGAAAATTAAAATATCTTTCGTTACAATTCAAAAAGTGAAAATCGCTTTCAAGTTACTTGCCAACATATGATATATATATATATATTGCATATTTTATAGACATATTGCAACAAAGGCATTTTCCTTATAAGAATATATATAAAATATAGATTATATATATATATATATATATTACGTATATATTATAATATTATATATATACGATGAATATAATATATATATATATATATATATATATATATATACTATATATATATATGAATATTGTAAACAAATGGTACAAACAATAACATAAGAATTGTAATATACTTGTATAGAGTAAATGAAAATCAAGTCTGCGAAGTTACAAGGTCGGCCCATACGGATTCTTGAAAAAGAAGATGGACAGAGAAATTCTCTGTTGACCAATTGACCGGCTGACGGAACGTCAAGATCTTGCGAAAGACTTGGAATACCTTTCAGACAATTGGATACCGTGGTTAGAGTGTCGCATTTCATATACCTTAGTCTTTTAGACAAGGGAAAGAAGGTTTCATGTTATAAATCTGGAAATATCTTAAATTAATCTTGGGTTCCGTTACATCGAAAACTCGGACTATATTTATGAGTTCGCAGTTAATCCAGTATGGGGCACGTTAACATGACCACCATCTTTTCTGATTTGTACTACCCTTCCCAATAATATATAATTAATTATATATATATAATATAATATATATATATACTATAACTATAGTATAATAAGTCATACCTATACTACATATATATAAGATACTGATATAATATAGTATTACTATACTATTAATATATATTATATATATTCATTAAGATAATGAATATATAATATTTTGTAAAGTACTGTAATAAAAAAAGATATATATATATTACTAGCTATATATAGTATCTATATATCATAGTATATATATTGAATAGATATAATATTAGTAATATATATATATACTAATACTATATAGTATATATCATACATTGAATAGAAATAAGGAATATAGATCATGAGATCGATATATATTATGAGTAATAGTAAGATCATATATAATATAAAAATATTAGAATATATATCGATAGTATATATACTATATAATATATATAGTATATCATATATGAGTACTATATATATATATATATATATATGAGATATCCAATAGTAATATAGTATATAAGTATGAATTATATTATATAGTATATATAATAATAGTATATACGTAATGATAGAATATCATACGTGAGTATGTCATCATAAACGTATATATATATATATATAAATATGATCAATATATAATACATCAATATAAGTAATATATATACTATATAATAGTTATACCCAATAGATAGAGTATAATATATATATATAATATATATAAATATATGATTAATATATAAATAGGATACTTACTATCATATTAAGTCAATATAATGTAGTTATATACAAATAATATATATAATATATATAATAATTATAACTATAAAGTATAAATACATTATATATAAATATAACATATATATATACTATATAGAATATATATATACTGCATAATATGATAAGTAGGGTGAGGAGGGGGTAGGGGTATAAAAATTCACGAAACAAACAATGACATTCAACTAAATAAAACAACAACAACCCTCCAAAAAAGAAATTTGCAGCCGCCTCTCATAACTAAAAAGTACTACGAATACCATCAACCACAACACTTACAAGACAAACCTTAACTGCTTCATTAGCGTATTACACTACCAGGAAAGGTACTTACGGCAAGTTCCATTGGATAGGACGAGCAACAAGGTTAAATGCACTAAGAAGACATACCTTTTTATCAAGAAGTAAAGAGGAATAAAGATACTCTCAATTATAACAAAAAAATTAATTATGTATATCTCCATTGACATTTAAATTGAAAGAGGAACAATGAAGAGAAGGACGAGGCTAGGCCTCAAAGATATACATTAATATGGAAATTCTCTCTGTCGGGACGATGTAAATATACATTTAGAATTGAACTAATCCTCCAATCTGTTCTTACAGCAATTTCGTTTACAAGACAGATAATTATATATAACCATACGAAGATTTCAACATATCTTATGAGAGAATCACACTCACACACACCACACAACACACTCACAAACGCACCCACTCACCTGACAAAACGACACGACACAACACACACACAGCACACACACACACACCATATATAAAAATATATAGACATAGATATATATATATACTACGATATATATATATATAGATACTATAATATAGATACTATATATATCAAATATATAGTAAATATTATATATTCCATGCATATATATATGATTTAAATATAATACACTATAGTCTATACATGCAGCATATAGATAAGTATATATATTATATTGAATAATATATATATATTAATATATAATATATTAATAATATAGAATAACTTAATATATGAGATACTATATACTGACGCCATATATATAGTAGATAATATATATATATATATATATATATATATAATATACCTATAAAAGATATATATCATACTATATATATATGATATATATATACCCCTCACAGTAACTTCGTGAATCCCTACATCCTGAATATATCAATATGTAATATAAACGACACACCCGCCGACCCCACACCTGCGCACCGCAACCCCACCGCCCCGCGACCAACCCATACTATACTTAACCTATATATCAAATATTACTAGCTATAATATCTAGTATAATATATATCATACTATCACTATCAGCATATCGCTACTATATACTAATGATCATATATATTTTCTCACATTTGCTATACCTTATCACCCTATACTTATAAAATATTAAACCCTCAATATCACCACTCTCACCCCCCTCATAACTACCCTACTACTATGATCAATATTACTACCCCTAGCACTACCCACCTAGATCCCGCACCTATACCCAGCTATACGAATAACTACCCTCACCTACTAATACATACACCACACTACCTCACTCCCAAACCATATTAAGACTACCTATATTACTATAGTACCTAACATATACCTATATATACCCTAAAATATACTTATCACCGTACTGCCTATACGTGAATAGTACATCACCACTCATCTCCAAATAAATATGATCCATCCCCTACTATACTCGATATCATCCATCTATAACCTATACTAACACGTAATCACACTACAACAAACACTACGCAACTGACGCCTACTCACCTCTATATATATATATAACCCTACTATATATATATATACTTAAAACCTAATTTTAGTATTGGTGTTATGTGAAATTATAATATAATACATACTATACTCATCACTACATCCATATATACCAACCACTCCATTGATATCCTATTATACCTACTTATCACAAACATATATATAACCCCCCTCAATATATATCAGTTTTATACTCACCCCACTCACATTACCCCACATCACCTACTACCATACATACCTCAGTATAACTGACCCCTACTACATATATACTCACTACCTATATATACCCCTACACTCACCCTCTATATAGATATACCTCATATATATATATATAACCCTATATATATATACTCACTCATATATATATATAATATTACTTAATAACTAATACTATATATATATGGGAAACATAGGGAGAAGTGCAAGAGGGTTGAAAAGAAACGAGACTCTGAACCAACATAGAGCCGCGCTTATGCCCACAGCCTGAAAAGCGCCTGAAACCTACTTTATCGCCAGGAACCGCGTAAAATTAAATTGTTTATTATTTCACAAATTGTTCAAAATTGTTCTTCAGTATTTTAGTAGGGAGTGATATATGAGCATCAAATTCTGAAATGGAAAAAAAAAAAAAACGGGTTCTGCAAACCAGTTGTTGACATACTTGCACAAGTCCCATTCCCACCGAAACGATATCTTGTCGACGGAGGAGGATTAAGGTAAAGAGAAAGAACAAGATTAGATAAATGCGAGACAGCAACTAAGGATAGGAGAATGTGCACGATAAGGAAAGATGTCGTGGATGGACATTGAACAAATCAAGGGGAGGGATGAATGAAAGGAGTGGTGATAGAAGAACGACGGACCACCCCCAAACAACCCGGTAGACTGTGAAGAGCATGAATCGACTGTTAGATTGCGGACTTAAGAAGTCATTTTTGCCTTGCTTACACAACAGGCCAATCCCCGAATGCGTCAACCGGCGATACAATAAGGACAGAACAAGAGGGCAGACCTAAAAGGGCTGCAAAGGCAGTATGGCATGAGGAACCACAGAAAGTAGCAGTGAAACCCAGTATAAGAAGAGCTGAATTAATAGCCAAAAGTGGCCATGAAGGAATAGCCATCTCACTTATATTATAAGTACACCATAACAACACCCTAACACGCATCCGGTTACGCCACTCGAAAGGGACAAGAGTAGTGCATGCGACTTAAGAACTTCCGTTTCTAAACAGGTTCTGCTGATATAATAATAAACACACGCCCCCACTGGAGAACAACACCCTGGTCCACCACATTGCAAATAACACCCGACCCCAGTTAGAACACAAGTATTTACGGAGCCGCAATTAGTGCATACCACCCACCACCCATGATTCCACTCCGCCAATTTCACTCCTTGTCGCAGCGCACCAAATGGACCTCACCACCTTCAATAACTAATAATAATAATAATACATATACACCTCAATGCCAACTACATCCAATAAACTCAATAATACCTAATACATCGTAACCCATCAAACACATACACATAACTAATACATAATAATTGCAACAGTTCAAATAATTATACTCCTACAGTAATAATGATAAATGTGAAAAAACATCAATTCTTTAATCAAAATTTATAAGTTTTACACAACTGTACATAATAACATATCATCAGATAATTAATAACAACATCAAACTATAAATCAAATTAATCCACACACACAATAATAAATAATAACTGTATGACTCCAATAATAATTACACTAAGCCAAATATCGCAATAACTAAAATCAATAATAAATCCACATCCAATCAATAATTAATAATAAACAATACAGTACTTCGTAAAAAAAAAAAAAAAAAAAATAAATAAATCCAATAAAACAAACATACAGTAATCAGATTCCTCAATTCTACCTATTATATTAAATACATAAACCTACCATCAACTCCCCACATCACATAATTTTCATCACATACACCTACTGAATAATCTACCATATAATACAAATCAAAAAATATAATGAATCAAGATGAACATTAATCACATCCCATGCAAATCTACCATAATGCTTCAACCTGTACCATAAGAAGCAAATGACCATGGGAATAATATTTTAAAAATTAATAAATGAGCCTGAGGACTTTAAAAATCTGTGGGACATTTGCAGAAGTTTTAATAATACATGCACTAATTAATTAATAATAATAATTAATAATAATAATAATAATAATTTAATAATAATAATACATACAAATAATAACTAGAAATATTTTCATAACTTATAAATTATTGTAAATGGAAATAAATGTTGTACCATAAATTTTATAATTTAGAATAATAATATATTATAATGCAACTAATAATAAAAATAATTCTTGTAGTAAATAAATAAAGAATAATAGGAATTAATATAATATAATAATAATAATAATTAATATACTAATAATAATCCATTTAATAATAATAATAAATAATTAATAATATAATAATATAATAACATAATCGTCAATTTACATAAAAACAATAACCTAAATAATAATAAGTTTCAATAAAATAGATTAATAACCAAGAGCTACTAACTAATAGTCAATAATAAAACATACACTAATCCACATAAATAACTACATAAATCTAAACACATAAATAATAAATAATAATTAAATAATAAATGGTAATCGATTCCTGGGGAGAATTTAAATAATAATAATAATAATAATAATATAATAATAATAATAATAATAATAATAATAATAATAATAATAATAATAATAATAATAATAATAATAATAATAATAATAATAATAATAATAATAATAATAATAATAATAATAATAATAATAATAATGCGTGTGTGCAGTTACCAATTTAACATATGTCTATGTAATAATCATTTAATATATTTTATCAACCATTATATTACATATAAATGACACATTTTACAAAGATAAAAAATTCATCTTTTTTTTTTTTTTTTTTTTTAAATTTTGCCTAAATCCAATCTTCATGCATGGGAAGAGGTCTTTTTTGAGGCTGATGAGAAGAATCACCGGTTCGAGAACAAGTTTTTGTCTTTTTTATTTTTTTTTTTTTTCTTTGTTTTTTCTTTTTTTTTTATTACTTTACTTTTTCAAATATTTTTTTTTCATTATTTTCTGTCAACCAATTCTAATCTTTGTTATGATAACAGTTCACCGATGCTCTAATATATTCAAGGTTGCTGGTCAAATTAATCTAAGTTACAATATAATATATAATATTATATATATATATATATATATAATATATATTATATATATAGTATATATAATATATATATATAATATATATATATATATATATATCTGTAATATATCTATATATATACTATTTATTCCTTAATGAGATTTTATAATAATAATAGTATATTTAATATATATATATATATATTTATTGGAGATATATTATATATATATATATATATATGATAAATAATATAATATTAAATATATAATTATTATATTACTATATTATAGATAAGCATATAGCGATAATAATAATATATGATTTATAGAGAAAATATATACCAGTATACTATATAGCTATATTATATTATGTATATATAATATAGATAGCTATTCATATATACCTATAGGTACATCATATTTCTAATATACTATATATGTATTATATATATATATATATATACGACGAAACTTTTACTTTTTCCGTAAGCAGAATATTTATATAGGTGTGATGATATACCCTTGGCAATATGAAACTTTTTATTCACATTATTACACTTTAATATATTAAAAGAGTATAAAACTATTTACAGTAAGTTAACATTTTTAGCTTTCCGCTCCTTAAAATTAACAGAGAGCGCCCAATTCTCCTTCAGAAAGAAGAACAACTTAAACAGAACGTTAAAACATAAATTTTATAAAACATAAGTATAAGTAAAATTTAAAATAAATTATGAAATTATTGTAAAGTCCAACCAACACCATCAAATTAATCCTTTACTATTATTTGTTTCTTCATAAAATTTATGCTTTTATTCTAGTCTTTACACAGTTTTTTGGTCTGAGGGAGGCTCTCATTAATTGTAAGGAGGCGACAAAGCCCCAAAAATTAATCTTAGCTGCTAAATAGTTTTTAATATTTTTTGATATATTTATAAATTATACTCAAATGTGAGTATTATTAAGATGTTTTAATATGTATGAGCTAAAAGTGAAACCTATTATAATTCACCATTATTGTATTACAATTAATATATATGAAGTATTTATCTTATATATATTAATATTATTAGTCAAGAAATATATAGATGTATATATTTATATAAATAAGAAATATAAATATAATAAATATATAATTAGCTATTTTCTTATATATTTAGTTATTATATTATACTTTATTTATAATATAAACGATAACATTTAATAAAATAACTAATGATATATATTATTATTATATATATATATATATATAATTTATTATATATAGTATTTATATTATAATATTTAATTTTATATATTATTATATACTATCAATTATATATATAATAGTTATACAGTTATGATATATCATGCCATAGACAACGTGGATAACTGCATATACAAGTTTGAGATACAGAGGAAGAAAAGAGAAGGTTTAGGGAGCTCCTTAGGGGTCTTCTAGAAAGAGAGGAAGAGATGTTTATTGTTAGAGGATTTCAATGCATGAGTTGGGAAGGAGAGAGATGAGCTGGAGGAGATTATGAGACCGTATGGAGAGGAGGTAAGAAACTTAGAGGGTGAGATTCTAGTAGATTTTTCTATGAGAAATAATCTCAAAGTCATGAATTCCTACTTGGGAAGACTGAAGAAATTGAAGATAAACAAGCACATGTGGATATACAGTGTCATAGAAAGCACAGCAGCAGAGTCTTCAGGAAAGAAATGGATGTTGGGAACAACAAAAGCATTGTGGTAAAAAAAGATGAAGCAATTCTCGACTAAGTCACAGAAAAAGGGTAAAAAGATGAACTAAGAAGAACGAATCAAGAACCGCAACGAAATGGAACACGTTTACTGTCGCGTTGACCATAATTACATTCTTGAAGCTTTGAATTATTAGCTCCCTACAAAATTATCAAATACAAAAAACAACATTGATGTTTAGACAGCATTCCCTCAGTCAAAGGACATTATATTAATAAACAACGCTTAGACCAAAATCATCCATCAAATACATTTTAAAAGTGCTAAAACAAATATTTTCTTAAAGTTTCACTGCTAAAGATCTATACTCCTCGAATCTCTCTGCTCACAATCTTTCACCTGCAGTCATCTTCTCCTTTACTCAGTTGTACGTCTCTCTCTCCTCTCCCTCATCTCTTCTCGCAAACGTTGGGAATAATCTACAGTATAAGAACGTACATAATAAATATGTATCCTCAAATCCATGTTCGAAAAAGATATGTCGCCAAAAATTATGATAAAATTTGTAATAATTTTGCTTCAACATTTCAACAAATTACCGAGATTACAAATATATTACATTTAACACCCGAGATATTCACAAAATCGAGAAATTGGGAGTTATATTTTTCTTCAAGTTGAACGTAGTTCAAAGGATAATATACAAACAATAAGTAAGATTTACTCCATAAAATAATAATGAATCACTAATAATTAATCACATAATAGAATAACCAAAATAATTAATATGAAGATTTATAATAACAATTAACTAATTAATAATAATCAATAATATAATAATAATTTAGAAAGTAATAATTAATAATAATTAATAAATAATAATACATAATTCAATTAATATAAATATTCATTATAATATTTCATTTATTATTATAATATATTTATATAATTAATTACTATCCATATTATTATATATTATTCAAATTTTTATATTATGAAAATTAATATGTATTTTTTATTTTTATTTTTTTTTTTTTTTTTTTTATTTTTTTTTTATTTAATGCATAATTTTCTACCATTAATCTTTTACTAAAAGTTAACTTATTTAACATTTATAACATAAGGAAAAAGAAAAAAGGCTGCTCTAATATAGAGAGATATAGAGACTAATGAGCTAATAGAAGACTAGTGACATATAAGACTAATTAGAGTATAGATAGGTATACTATATAGAGAATGAGAATGATAAAGAGAACCCGGAGAGTAAGTAATCGAGATATGAAGAGAACCGAGAGACCGAGAGATTAGTATAGGTGAGAGACCCATGCACACAAGCATTCGCGCGAATGATCCGCACGAGAGACGAGCCAGAGCAGAAGAGAGATCGCCCCCTAGAAAGTCATATTGACATTCTTGAGGGCAGCTTAATAATTTGCGCCTCTTACCACAAACCAATGTATCGAGAGTTTAGGCAATAAATACTCTAACCTGAAGACTAATTGTTTTATAAATTCGATCCACACAAAATTTAACGACACCTATTCTTGATAGAGATTTTGCAAAAAAGGAGAACTACCTAAGATTATATCTAATAAACATTCTCTAGCGCAAAAATTTAAATATAAATGAACAATCTATGAACATACATATATGCATAGGCGACGTGTGAGAGATAAACAAACATAAAAGAGCTTAGATAACAACAATGGCATTTTATATTTTTTTCAAATTCTTGAATATTTATTAAAAAAAATCGTGTTTCCTACAAATATAAAACTGGGACGTATACCTTCAAATACCTTTACCTGTGTTCTGGTGTGAGCGTTGTGTGTGCATGCTTTCTCTATATGGCGTTTTATCGCTGTGGTTTTATTTTTGATCTTTTTCGAAATCTCTTGGTCATTTTGCCGCAGATTGTCATTTTTTAACGGTCATACTTCATATAGCTGTCTAATATGGACAGACCTGTATTTTGTACACAACATTCTCCAAAATTAAACAAGTAGCTTCTTTAACCTTGGCAAGCAAACAAACCCGTCTACCTTCTTTTTCCTCTTTTCATGATTCACCATTAAGGATGTAGGCGGGAGTTCAGAAAAGGGTGTGTAAAAGGCCAAGGGGTTTGAAAGTTAACGTAACCGTCAAAAAATGAGTTGTAAAAAGAGTAAAAGAGTGTAAAAAGAGTAAAAGAGTGTAAAATAGTAAAAGAGTGTAAAATAGAGTATAAAAGAGGTGTAAAAGAGGTGTAAAATAGTAAAAGAGTGTGAAAGAGTGTAAAAGGAGTTAAAGAGTGTAAAAGAGTGTAAAAAGAGTAAAAGAGCGTGCAAAGAGTAAAAGAGTGTAAAAAGGGTAAAAGAGTGTAAATTTGAAGTCTAGTGAGAAGTAGACAGAACAAACAAGAGATTTTACTTCCTTGAATTTTTTCCAATAATTGATAAATAAATAAAAAGTAAAGAATATATGGTAAAAGAATATAAAGAAAATTTATAGAAAAAAATAAATAAAATTTATAATAAAAAAAAAATTTTTTTTAATAAAAAATAAAGAAAATTTATAATAAAAAAATTCGAAAATTTTTGATAACAATACAGAAAATACATAATAAAAAAAAATAAAGAAATCTATAATAAATTTTTATCAAATTTATAAAAAATATAAAGAAATTTATAATAAAGGAAAACAAAAAAAATAATCCAAAAAAGTAAGGAAAATATTAAAACAAAATAAAGACGGTCATTATTACTAATATATATATATATATATATAATTACTATTGAGCCGAGAACCATACCCAGTACTTCCTTACTCCATCCTAATAATTCAATTACTTTTTACTTATACTTTATAAGTAAATCTATGTCATATATGATATAAAAAATTCCAAGCATTCTATAGTTACACCTTTCTTACTTTGAATTAATATACAAAGAAAAAACTTCAACACATTTTGCCAAACTTTACGCTTAGCTCTACCTCACCTTGAATATACTATAACTATCATTATACTTCTTCATATAGTCTTCACTATAAAGAGTGAATAAACTATGTACTATAATATTTTTATAATACTATACTATATATATATATATATATTATATTAGCTAACATTTTAATCAATTTATTTTGCTCTTACACATATCTCTCTATATCCATTATCTATTTGAGAAATCAAGGATGTTTTTATTTCTAGTATTGATTTTATTTTATTATAACTATTATTAATAGTTTATTTTTTTAGTTCACATGCACTACTTATGGTCCCTTAATATACGCCGTAGTATGCTGAATCATGAAATACCATTTATAATAGTATAAACCTATATATATTAACAAAGAAATATTATTATTTTATCGATAATATATATCCATATAATTAATATATATATATTAATATACAAGTATATATATAATTATATATATTAATTATATATATATATATATTATAATATATAGTAATTATACATATATTATACATACAAATATTGTCCTATAAAAAAGAAATCAATTAATATTTAATTAATATAGTTTTAACTCTTTAGTTTTATCAACAGAATATTAAATATCGCATTAATATATATAATAGCAATAGATATATTTATTTATTTACCGTTAACTCTTTTTATATATTAATTATAAACACAATTCTGACACAGACTTATTTTAAAGATACACACAGAAGAGGTGAGCGAGTGTGTGAGAAACCAAAAGAATTAAGTCATAATAAAAAATAAGATAATTTTATATAGAAAGCAATAATTTGAGAAAAATCTATTGTTACAGCAATATACAAATTGCATTAATTTCCTATTTTTGATGTGTTCATGCAAAAAGTTCGAGACACTACGTTTCGCAAATATTATATGATTAAGTAAGATATAAAGATGCTGGTTACCCGTAACTAACTATTCTAGTTGTCAGAACCAGCGGCGAAGTCTGCGTCTACACTTAACAAAATTTCTATTAAAGGAAAATTTCCATGAATAGCTTTTGGTGTGTGAGAAACGTATTGAATTTATATTTCTATATAATATAAAATTAATATTAATTGATTAGTATTAATTACACAGAATAATTTATAATAACTATTACCTAATATAAATTATGATAAAAAAATATATAATAAATAATTAAAATCTGAAATATAAATAATAATCATATTAAATATAATTATATAATAATAATTAAATTAAATAATTAATATATTAACATTAATTAAATATATAATTATATATATAATTAAATAAAGATACACAGGTGTATAGGTCAAGTTAGTCTAAAAGTCTATACATTTCATGTAACTTTTATAGATGATAAACGTGAGCAGCACCTATATAAGTTAAAACTAAATAATAATTAATATTAGTAGAAATACAAGCCGTTGTTTATTAATTTAGTTTATATTTATAATTTTATTTTATTTTTTGCAACATTATAACATGGGAATATTTGTAATAATAATATAATATAAATATTTAATTTTCCATACCATATTATACCATGAGGCCGATATACCCTAATACGTTAGGTATATAAACTAATAGTATAGTATCACAGGGATTTGAGAAATTACTATATAGCCCCTACCCTTCTCCACCGAGAGCCAGAGACTTTACTTCATTTTTGTAAATTCTAGTACAGGTGTTTCTGGGCAAAGATCATAGAAATTAGGGCTCTAGTATTTAATAAAATAAAAATTGAGCTTGTATTGGTTGATCAATTTTGCAATTCATTTTTAAGAGGAAATATATATATATTTTTTTTCAATTTAAAAGGATCGCCTATCCAGAATGGTTTAAAGGAATTGTGGTCTCTATTCGACTTCATCTTTCCTGGAAAATTGGGTACTTTGTCTGTTTTTCTTCAGCAGTTCGCAGTTCCAATTACTCAAGGAGGATATGCAAATGCCTCCAAACTTGAGGTATCCCATTTTACAACTTTAACATTACAGCACTTATTTTTTATTTTTTTCTTTAATTGGTTATTTAAAAATAAATTTTAGGTTGAAGATCTTGACTGTAATGTAGGAATTACTTCTTGAAAACTTGTAATATGACTCCTCTTCTTTTGGATCCCAGGCTTCCTTTAGAGAAAGATCCAATACAATCATCATCATCAAAAAAGCACCTTTCATCTCTATCCATCATCATCCTATCATGCATCATCATTTTTTAATTATTATTATATTATTTATTACCTTAATACTATTTATTTATAATTTTATCTATTATATTTCTTTTATATATTAGTATACTTTAGTATTTTTAATAATTTTAAATTATTTATTATATTTTATTATTATTATTATATATTGAGATTATCTTATATTTAATCGATCGTCTTGTTTAACAGAATATTGTTCTAATTAATGATATTTAAATTTGTCAAGACTGACTGCAATAATTCAACTACTACTACTACTACTACTGACTCTACTACTACTAACTACTAGTACTACCTCAACTCACTTTTACTTTCCACTACTACTTACACCTCACTATAGTTGGTTTCTACCATAATTTGCAATATTCTCCTTTGAAACGCAGTAGATCTTAGTAGTGAAGGACTGATAACACTGCATTTCTTATACAACTCTTTTGCGTAAGTATTTTTTTTTAAAATAATATTCAAGAACCAAGATAAAAGCTGAAATTAAAACCATTATGGTAACCAAACGACCTTCCTATAGGTAATTATATAGATCTACCACTCTTTAGAAATAGTCCCATACAAGAGTCTTTATATTAAGGTTTATCGGCCGCCTATTTTTTAATAGGTCATAAAATAAATAAAATATATAGAAGACACAGAGATGAGGAGAGAAAAGAGAGAGAAGAGAGAGAGAGAGAGAGAGAGAGAGAGAGAAGAGAGATTGAGAGAGAGAGAGAGAGAAGAGTACCGTGAGAGACGATTTCTATCACCGACTATTAAGAAAGAGAGGAATTTTACTACCCTGAATCTTCCTCTCAATATTTATCCCCGTTATCACCTTTTATGTAATTTGAACGATAACAAGCATACTTGTTGTGAAATTTATGTGTTAAAACTAATCGGATTTTTGAATTCGATCTCACTTTATTTCTGGAAGCGAGCAAAGCGTCAGGGTATTCCCCGCCCTTATCACCAAAAGGTTACATAGAGTACAACAAAATCATCTAATTTGAAGCTACACCTACATATATAAATATTATATATGATAATATCATACCTCTAGTATACTCCGACTTTCTTCTGCACGCCCCTGGTAATAGGCAGCCCCTCCTACCACTATATTATCTGCGTCTTCTGTTGCCTTCATTTCGTCTGACACTGCAAGAAACCTGACTTGATTAGGCAAATATTTATTTACCTACGCTAAAACCGTACTTGAATTTGGACTTACTGAGTTTAAGGAATTAAGGTAGATCTACATGTTTAACTTAATTTACCTCGATGAGATAGCCACTGGCTAACGTTATATGTACTATATTTGAATATGTCGTCTGCGAGGTATAATTAAGTTAGTTAATATATGGAATGACTCATACATAAACGTGACGCAATCTAAACTGTGTAGGTATATATGTTTAGATTCAAGGGTGAGTATATGACGGATCTCAATCGATTATTCAGGATACAGTAAGCGAGTTGTATATAGTATAGTACAGTATTTTAACGTTCGCTTATTTAATCTTATGGTAGATATAGTTACTATTAAGTTATATTTCATGTCTAATATATTACTAAATTGAAAAATTATATATATAGGTATATATTACTCAAGTTATTATACTTTAAGGTATAGCCACTTGGCTAGTTTTTTTATGGCCTTTAATATTATTATAATCTTTAGTCAGCAGATCCTCATATATAAGAAGCTCGTCTTTAACTATGGTACTGTTATAATCCGTTATAATCATAATAATTTTATTATTTTGATATAAAAAATAAATAAACGTAAATATATACTAATTTGATTTTATTATTTAATCTGAATTAAATTTAAATAATTATTAAGTTAATAATTAATTATAATTCATTATAAAATTCATTTTTATTCAATAAAATAGAATCATTATAAGATATACTATGCACTGATACAGCCCTATCTACTATAGAATATATGACTTATTTTCATATATCTTTATTATAATCTTTAATGACAAGTGTTAAAAAAATCAGATTCAAGTCTGATAAAAATGAATATAATCTTATCAATTGTCATTATGATCAACTCCTCTCGAGAAATTATAAAAATACCGAGAATTTCAATAACTTACTAAATCACTCTATTCCACCTAATCAATACAACAATATATCATCATCAGCACACACAGCTACACAATATACGTATTCACTATAGATTACTAAATTCAATTCATATCAGCAAACATCATCATCATCGAGATACTCAATCTTACTATCTTACATAATATATTATATTTTCTCCTTACTTAAATTCTTATTTCTAGCTATATTCTTACACTATAATTCTATCAACAATGATAACATCTCTTTACTCTACTAACGCAATATATATTTATAAATTTTCAAATTCAAATATAAGTCTAAACTTATTTTATGAATATCTAATAAAAATAAAAAAAAAAAAAATAATAAAAAAACTACAACATATAAACCTAATGATTGGGAGCAGATTAACTTGTAACAAAATTATCTCTTTCGATAACTTTTTTATAGAGAGACTCACATCCTATACGGTACTGAGCCCAATACTATGATAGATAGGATGTCTATGAGGCTAAGCCGCTTTCACATACATTGTCATGTTCGCATTTATTGCCCTTTTAATGTCTTCACTATAAATGTCGTAGAACTCGTTCAAGCGATACTTCTTACGATCACTCAGCTAATTTACTTATTATTTTGTCAGTATATGACATAAAATATCCTATATAATAAATATATAGCAGTCGATTTAACATTAGAGTATACATAACTAACTGTTATTAGCGATGAGCTCCGTATACATTATATATATACTTAGTATTATTAATCTGACTGATAATGCCGTATATATAATTATCAACTTCTTTTAATATCCTTATTGAGGTGGTACTACTTTAGGGGAATTTACTCTAACAAAATAATTACTAATCTTACTTACTTCGAAACTTAATTCATGTGGAACAAAATAATACTTATTATATATATTATTTATCTTAATATACTATATATATATATATTATATATCTTCATATATATATTATATCATATTATTATAATCTATATTTAATATATACTACAACTATTGCTATGCATACTATATATTACTCTAGTATCTATATGCTTAAAGTTTATATATTAAATATAAAAGTATATTAATTTCACATATAATAGGGAGGATGTAGTACACTATCACCTTACACTATTCTCATATATAATTATATTCTAATATTATCATAATACTAAAAGTAGTTTTAAGAGAAAAAAAAATTATGATTATATTATTATTACTATATTAATATTCTATACTATAATCTATTATAATATATATCATTACAATAATATATTATATAAATTATTATATTATTTATATAATAATTTATCTTACTATATATAAATATTAATATAACTATTAATATTATATTTATATAATATATATAATATAATATATATACTATATAATATATATAATATCATAAATTACTATAATTTATTTATATATATTCTATATTATATATATATATATTTAATTATTATATATATATTGATATAGAATAATTAATTTCTCCATTTTTAAACTAAATATATTTTCATTTTGATATAGGATATAAATTAATTATATATATATAAATATATTATATATTATATTTGTGTAATAAAAAAAATATCATATAATATATATACTAATATAATAATAGTAGTATATCATATTTATATATATATTAATACTATTGTATATAATATAATCTATTATAGTACTAATTTTATATATTATATCATATTTATATCGTATATCTCATTAAATCTAATAATTATATAATATTCTATTCAATAATATAATATATTATTCTTATATCTATATTATATATTATCTATATATAAATATACATTATTCTATATATATATATTATATAAATATTATTGTATGTCGTTATATGTACTTCTGTATTCATATTATTCGACTTATTTCTCTATATGTTTATGTGTTAATAATGTATTAAATAACACTAGGACGGGATGGACGGTACTACTATTTTATCATTTTTCTATAATTACTAGTATATAGGTAAATATTTAGAGAGCTCTATATACTACGGCTATATTTATAAATACTCATTACGATAAGATGCTGATTATCAAAAGTGTACTATATAATAATTTATGGGCTATATGATATTAGAGAATGATGTGTACCTGAGTAACTTACCATATAAATTTAGGAAATATGTGTTATATAGATATATTAATTCAATGCACATAAATAATATAAACTATTGACAATAATCTATTAATAGGATATAGTATTATAATGATATAATAGTAGTTGATAGATTATTCATAAAATATTTATTTTACCAGATAGAAAGAGAGTAAGATAGATAGAGATAGAGATAGAAGTAAGAGAAAAGTAGATATAAGTAATAATATATGATGAGAGATACGCTTGAAGAAGAGTTAGATTAAGATGAAAGAGAAAGAGAGATAGAGATAGAGTGAGATCAAGAAAATAAGCTTTAAAACAATGAGAGAAATGAGAGAGGGATAAAGTTCAGGTATATTTATTAAATATATATATTTACTAAATATTATTATATATTAATCTATTATATCTATAATAATCTATACATATATAATATATACTAGTATAATATAAATTAAATATATATATAATTATTAAAAAATAATCAAATAATGTGTTATACTATATATTGTTATGATATATATATTATATTATATATATATATATCATTATATAAGATAAAGATAATTCTCTTAATATATATATATATATGTAATTACTTCTAATAAAATCTTTTATATATTTTCAGTATACTATATTACATACACTTAATTATAATAATTACACATAAATTTATATGATTAAATAACGATTTTATTTTGAAACGATTCAATAATCTTTCGTTCAATAATATTGTTTGAAAGCATAAGAATTTTTAGCTTTATACACGGAGTGTTAAACCCAGGCATTTATGAAGACATAGTAAGAATAGAATGATAGTGAAAGAGCTGAAAGAAACGCAATGTATTATGAGTATTAAATTCATTTGCCAATAATAAGTTACTTAGTAAATAAGTGAAGTGAGCGATGTGAAGTAAATAGAAGATTATTGACTTTTTTCACTATTAAGGGATAAATTATTTATGAGTTCAATTAATAGAATTAATTTTACATTTGATATTGGATTTGAACTATAGATTTATTGATATATTTTGAATATAGATGGTTAATTTATTCTTAAACTACAATTTTATTAGGGTAGTAGAATGGATGAGATGAGATGCTAGAGAGTCACTCTAGAATTACATAGCGAAGAATTCAACGAATGATAAGTAATATACAATCAGGTGTGTATAGGTTTAGTTATGAAGAAATAGAATGTGAATGTCTCTCCAAGCAAGATGAAATCTATATATCTGAGACTATGCTATTTTAGTATATAACTTCAGATTAAGATGACCAGTTTAAACATTTAGAAATGCAGTAGTTATTTCTGTATAGATAGCCGAAAGGCCAGTCAAATAGGCCTATGAGATATGATTCTAGTCAGGTCTAGTAATAAAATTACCTAGAGAAGTCCTTATGAAAGTTTTTATGGTATGCCTGTATGATGATAATATATATAAAAAATTAATATTATAATATATATTAATATATTTTACTAAGTATAATAGTAAAGTAAAGGACGAGATATTACTAATTACTTGCTAAGCACCAAAGTGTTAAATATCTATAACCTCACTATGATTAGTTCACTCTACGAAATGAATGCTGAAATATAGATAAAAATGGTATATTTATATATTAATATGATAATAGGTATGTGTCTCGTAGAGTGGATACGATAACCTGAGAATAAGTAAAAGATTACACAGATATATATATAATATGATAATAGGAATTAAAATGAGGGTAGTATAAAAAGATTATAGAAGTTGAGTATTTAATCTTATACATCTAATGGATCAACTAATTAATATTACAATATTAGAATGAACCAACATATACTATATAATCTTCAGATATGTAGTATATCCACAATCATCATTAAAGATTAGAATGTTAAGTAGTACTCACTCATCATACTATAGATAATATAGTGGAGAAACTCATATATTAGTATATATGCTATATCAATAAACACTGAAGATATCATTACTAATAAAAATAGAAAATATAGTATATCTATATTATATTTATAATACAAAAGTTATTATAAATCTTGTTACTTTATCTAAGAATGATAAATTAAGAATGTAAGTCTTGACTTTATATGTAGAATGATATGAGTATATATATAGAGGAGGGTATAGAACGTGAACTGTAAATATATGAAAAACTTCTGAAGTAAAACCAAGACATATAGAATAGTGTTTCTTATTTATGGTTATGTAAAAGGTAGTCAGATAATAATTAAGGTTAGTTATTCCGTTGCGATTATATGAGATACTCAGAATAAATATTATACATATAAGTATTATTATGATTATTAATAGTTAAATTTAATATATAAGATTATAGTAATATTAATAAGAATAAATAGTGATATTTAATTTATAAGTACTATACATATCAAATAATAATTAAATAAATAAAATACAAGAGAATTATTATATTTAATTATTATATGCATCACTCACTAAAACATTGGCATAAATCACAACCCTCCTTATGATTGATGTGCTATAATATAATAAATATGTAAAATAAAGAGAACAAGAAAAAGATATTTTATTAAAATGTTAGAAAAATCAACGATAGAATGATTTGTTATTAATGAAATAGTGATATGAAGTTTAAAGAGAGAGGAGTAAGAGGTGTATGTTCGATAAATTGGGTAATAATATTATATTTATAATAATAACTTAAAGTTGCAATTAAATTTTTAAATAGAAAGAATACAATTTTAACTACCAGCAATACCCTCAGGGCAATTAAGGGGGAGGGTGGATGAAAGTCTTTTTATTATTGATATAAAATAAAAATATATATATATATTCTCAACGACTTCTATATAAGTATATATAATACATATATATGTTGTGGTTGTGATGTTTTATTTATTTATTAATAAAAGAAAGTGAAAATATTGTATATATATAGTAGATAAGCCGTGTAGAATAATATACTATATACTTTAACTAATACTATATAATTACAGAGTGTAAGTAATAAGAATGATGATATACTAATGAGTATAAATAGAGGGTAGGGAGCAAATTAGATGGTCCATATTTCTGATATTTATATATATGATCATCCACTTGATAACTACAGAATATATGAAAGGTCAAGAATAGACGTCCTTTAACCACATTATAGTTGTGAGTTATATACTCGAATTGTTTACGTAAATAGACATTTTGAGACCATACACACTACTACTTATATATAATATATATTTATATATCTAGATTAAAAATAATAAAATAAAATATATATTTAATAAAATTTTTTTCACAGTAATAATTTAATTTCTTATATAGATATTCATTTATAATAATAATATTAATGTAATATATCCAATGACTCCTATGTACTTCAAGTATTAACATTCTCAGGTTTGGCTATTACCAATAAACGTTCAGTAAAGAAATAATTATATAAGTAATTATAATTTATTACATTATATATTTTATTGTAATATTATTAATTCCTAACTCACATCATCACTAAATGAAAATAACAAAACAAGGGAGCCAAGTGTGTGGTATGGTAGTATGAAAAGTCATTCTTCTTGCCAATCCACTAAGTCCTATGAGCGTTATGATTTAGTTAATTACTCTGTGTTTATTTGTGAATATGTTTGAGTTGTATTTGTGGTTTTCTTGAGTAGTATAGGTATATTAAGAATAGACGTAAAAAGTAGTGTTAATATATACACATTAGATGTATCAAAAATTAGAACAAGAATTATTTTAGTAATATTGATTAACAAAATATATTTTATCAATCGCATATACCAAAGAATAACTGCAGTAAGAGAATCCTACATGATGAATATCAACTACGTAGCTCACTTTATAGCGAATAGGAAGCACATAGAATTCTAGTTCAGTTATCTATTTATCTAAGTGACCTATGAATGTGAGATAAAATTATGGTACAAAGGCTACAGAGAAAGGTAAAGAGGAACTGATTACCATTAGTACAATTCATTGACAAGTTTATTAAATAACTCATGCCTCATCTATAGACAGTGATATTTATTATGATATGATGGTGAACATAATACCATATTAGTCGAGATCACTACTTAGTCATGGTTATATATTATATAATATATATATATAGATATATATTATAATATAATGCATATTATAATATAATATACTATGTATATTCACAATATCAGTAAAATATATATATTATAATTTATTACTATTACAACTAGATACGTACCTAAAATAATAACCTATACATAACATATATAATAAGTATTATATATATATTATATATAATAACATCATATATAATATAATATAGATATTAATATTAATATATATATATGATATATATATACTATATTATATAGATATTATATTATATACATAATATATATATAATTATACTTAGCTTAACAAGTATATTAAATAATAATTAATATATATATGATATTATTATATTATCATACTAAAAAAAGATAAACTATCATGATAATAATATATAATATATCCCATATCGTCCTAACCAAATATATTATTTGAGCCTGTTTTATTTTATTATTTATGTATATATTCTATCATTTGCCCTTTCGTAACAACATATAACTCACTAATTTGTTTAGGCTTATAGTATTAAATATATAGTAGATAAAGTTGTTGTGACTAATATACTATATATTATAAATCAAGCATATTTACTAAATAATTATAATATACATAATTAAATTAAATTATAAATTATTTTATAATATATTATATTATACCCTATATATATCATATATATATATATAATTATTATTATTATATCGTAACAATTTAGTCATATATTTAATATTATACTGGGTACTATTTAGTATATATAGTATTATATATAGGTCAGGTGGGGTGGGAGGTGACGTAGGTAGGTAGGGTGAGGTAGTGAGAGGGGGGTATAATGATGGGGGTATATATATACAATACATAAATATATCATATATACGCATAGTAGGAAGAAAATAGAAAACCACAAATACTGAAGTTTACTAATTCTTTTAATAGCAACGTTCGTGAACGTAGACTGTCCACTTCATCAGCTAAGTATAGAGTCCAGTACTTAGCTATTTCATTGTACCACCACTTCAAAGAAATTTTCTATTGTTAATATGATCTATAGAATCTTCTTCCACACCTTCTCTATAAATATTTTCTGCTAGGGTTAAGATTTGTTCTTAAGCAACAGTCATGGTTTCCAATGTGTTAGTTATTTATACATTATATTATATAATTATTAAATATTCAAAAATTATATAGTATTGATTTGCACTTTATAGTGGTTGAGGCATAATTATATATTATATTCTATAATATCTAAATAGAATTTCAATAGATTTGCATAATATTATAGAATTATATATCTATATTATTATACAATAGAATATATTATTGCATTTGGTACGTAAAAAGGAGATTTCAATGATGTTAACAATAAGATTTTAGTATTTAGGATAAAATAGATATTATAATATTAGAATATAGGGGTATGAGATAGGATAGGTATAGTAGGGGGGCGACTTGGGGGGGGTAGAGGGAGGGGCGGGCGGTAGTGGGTACAATTACCTATTTTATTTTATATATATTTATCTATAATATATATAGATATAATTATTATATATATTATTATAATCTATATATTATTATACATTATTACTTTTCCTTTTATTTGAATTCATCATCCTAGGAAATTTCAGTGAAGGTTCATTCCTCCAATTCATTTCACTATTCGACTTAAGTTCAGATGGTTAAAAATTCCATTAATACATCCAAAACTAATTTGACAATGTTATGCAATTTGTTATACACCGTATCCGATGATAGTTGATGTAAGAACCTTCTGCTACTGATTTATCTGTTTTTTATCGGTGCGAGCGATACAAAAGGCCTTTTCTCGTATGGAGTTCTTCAAGACCCTCATCTATCTCTTTTTTACTCGTTTCTCATCACATATCAATTCTTTTCATTTTCAAATAATTTGCTTCTTTTACATTTCCAAAGTAGTATTTATGTCATGTTGGATGAGTGCAAATGTAGACTTTCCGTAGATATTTTTTGCGTAAACGAACTATTTAGTGATTCTAATTACACTCACAAATCAACCATGCTCGTAGATACCCACTAAGTTCAGAACCTCGTGTATGATTATTTATATATGATACTTTACTATATATATCATATTATTATATATAATATTATGTTTATAGATAAATATTATATATATATATAGTATTATATATATATATATTATTAATATTTCTATTATATATAAATATACTTTAATATATATATAATAATATATTAATTAAATATTATATACATATGCTTATATATATTATAATTATATAGCTTATACCTATATATATATATATATAATATAATGATATCATAAGAATATAAAATTATTATATAAGTATTATATATATAATATAATAATATATATAAATTACATAAATAATGACTTATATATACTATATATTATAAATGATATAATATACAACACTATATATTTATAAATAAAAACTATATAATATATAATATATATATAATTATAAACAGATATATAATATATATAATATATATATAATATTATATATATATATATATATATAATATATATATAAATATAACATCCGTTGCAGTTATTCAGTTAGCAAAATGGATGAACTGTTCCTAATTTTATTTAAATTAAATTACGAATAATAAAAACTTGGAACCAAACACGTTAGTTGATGGTGGACATACTGGGGGGGATGCCCCATCAAAAACAATACGCAGCATCATAATTCGTGTTATCAAAGGACAAGATATTTGCTCCAATAATGGTCTAGGATATGATTATATGATTAATAAATATAAATATATATTTATTATCACTATAATAATATATAAATATAATAGATATATATAATATTATATATATATATAATATATAATATATATAATAATATAATAATAATATAATATATATATAATATAATAATATAAATATATATACGCACTATATATATATATGTAATATACATATATTAGATACTATATTATATATTATATATAAAATATAATATATACGCAGATTATATAACAGGAGTTCCCTAAGGCCCATCAGATTAAATGGCCGAAAAGTCCCAATTTTTCATAGGTTTTGAAAATTTTTATTTTAAATAAGAGTCCGATATTCGAAGACGGAAATTGTTCGTGTTACACTGTTTGTATATCATAAGGAATGAGCTCGTATCAGTCAAGTTACTGTGAACAGTGACTTTGATCAGAGATATCAGAGATGTACAGTGCAGGTAGTGAAGGTATTGGACTTCGTTTGGAAGTTCCCTAGTATTTTCAGAAGATCTTAAAACTGATAAGTGATAGTATTCCAAGCAGAAAATATAGATAAAGAAGAATTTATTCAACTAAAGTTAAGTTTGTGTTTATTTCTTAATTGCATGTTGTTATTAAGGTTTCAAAGAGGGTTGGTACGTCTATTTTTAAAGCTGTATTCAAGGTTTCAAAAGGAAGGTTAGTACGTCTATTTTTTGTGTGATTTATGAAAGATTTTCAAAGAAGGTTGGTACCCCGGGTCGTGCGGGATTTTTTTATTGTATCCTACAATGGTCTCTAATAGGAACTTGTTTGCGTTGGTTACGTCTTTATTATTTAAGCTTGTTAAATGTCATAGGTTTCAAAGGAAGGTGGGCCATGGTCAATTTCATATGATGCATAAAACCTACAAAGGAAGGATGGTACTTCTATTTTTAATGATGTATGCAGGTTTCAAAGGGAGGTGGTACGTCTAAATGGTTTTTATGGATGTATGTGGAGAAGTGGGTGGTCGGGAAAGGAACGTGTTGCAGTCTATTTTTTATGATGTTTACTATACAAAGGAAAGATGGTATGTAAATTGTTTATTATGTATGCAAGGTTCCAAAGTTAAGTGGTTCGTCTATTTTATTGACGTATTAAGAGTTTCAAAGAAAGGTTGGTATATCTATTATGATGTATCTTGCAACGTTTCAAAATAAGTTTGATACGTCTATTTTTTGCTATGTATACAAGGTCTCAAAGAGAGGTTACTACAGCTATTTTTTTGATGTATACATTGCTACAAAGGAAGGATGGTATGTCAATTTTTTTATGTATGCAAGGTTTCAAAGGGAGGGTATTCCTTCTATTTCATTGATGTATGAAAGGTTTCAAAGATAGCTTGGCACATCTATTTTGATATTTTTGCAAAGTTTCAAAGGAAGTTTGTTACGCCCACTTTTTGTGATGTTGCATGCAATGCAAAGTTTTCGTCGAGTTACCAGATTTAGAGGTTGGTAAATAGAAGACAACCTCCCTAGCATGATTGAGTAGCATCTGCAATTTATTGTTGAGATTTTTGTTGATTTGATGTCATGGAATCAGTGGCGCACCAAAAGGGGGCATGGGGAAAACACAACCCCCCCAAAAAATAATCTTCGTACACCAGTACATGGAATGATAAAACGCAATTGCCACTCTTTGGTTCCTTATATTTGTTCATCTACTCTTTGAATTTCATTTTATATTAGGAAAGTCTCTCTCTCTCTCTCTCTCTCTCTCTCTCTCTCTCTCTCCTCTCTCTCTCTCTCTTCTCTCTTCTCTCTCTCTTCTCTCTCTCTCTCTCTCTCTCTCTCTCTCTCTCTCTCTAATAAAACTGTTCTCAGAACAATAATAAATGACAAACAAGCACAAAGGAACAAAAAAAATTGAATATTTCAAAGGTGGATCATTAATTCTCATATACTCAATATAAGAATAGGGAGAGAGAGAGAGAGAGAGAGAGAGAGAGAGAGAGAGAGAGAGAGAGAGAGAGAGAGAGAGAGAGAGAGAGAGAGAGAGAAGAGAGAGAGAGAGAGAGAATATAAAAATGCAAAAAACTATAAATTAAATGCTATAATTTCTGATAGGCAAACTTACCTGAAGATAAAATAGTCATTTTGCCTTTAATAATTCTATGGAAGAAAAAAAATAAAATAAAAAAAAACATAATTGGCAATAAAAAAGTTATGTATTGAGGAAGTGTTTTTGGACGTTTTTTTTAAAGTGTTAATTAGTTTGGAACATATTATACTTATATACTTAACTATTACTACTACTACTACTACTACTACTACTTATCTACTACTACTACTACTACTACTACTACATGCTATTACTGCTCTGCTTTAGCAATTTAAATGCAATACTAGTAGTATGAAATGACAAATATATATATATATATATATATATATATAATATATATATTACTATTATAGTATATATATATATAAGTAAGGAAAATAGTTACAAAGCCATTTAATATATATTATTATATTATAATAGAGAATTAGTATGCATAGTATATATATGTAATAACCTTTGTGTTTTAAGATTACGCTAATTAAAGGTGAGTAATACTTTTATTCTTTATTCCTAAGACTAATTAAATCACATATATAACATTCGTGGAATCAATGTAAGAAAATTAAAATGCAATCAATTTGTTGTTCAACACAATAGTCTTGTATGCTTTTTATTAATAAATTGTGAAAGTTTAATTATATACATAGTCTTATCATAAACAACAATTTTCGGTTCTTTTAACAAGCGGAAGCTAAAAGCGACTTCTCTCTATAATTTGAAGCTAACTGCTTCCTTTTCCCTCGAAATGCAAGGACATTTTGCGGGCAGAGCATTGCAGTGACCGTCACTCTCACAAACAATATGTGCCATAACGAAAGGTTGTTTAAATATTTTCCCATAATAATAAAAATTACTTAGACATTATACACTATATGATACCCAAACTATAGAGGTGTACATAATTATTGTGAGGGCAAAAGAAATTCTGCCTTCACAGGTTTTTTTTTTTTACTTTTTTTTTTTTTAGTAATAATTTGATCAATATATTAATTTCTTATGAGATTCTATTTTTACAATACATTGTTACAAAATACATTAAATACCTTCTTAATCGCGGGCGGCCGGGTGGTTGGAGGTTGTGTGACTATTTCAGAGCTCTTTAGGACAGGACCCATTCCTGGGAAATTTATTGTTAAGGAACATGCGGGAATTTATACTTAAATTATAGTGTTTGGCACATCGTTTCGCTATAGTATTATGATAGAGGAAAAGACGATTTTTTTTTTGAAGATAATAGAATATCAATGTTGTTTTAGGGAAGATTGAATATTAAAGAGTTGCATGCAAGAACTAAAAAGCTTCCAACTTTTTCCTCTCTTTTTTTTTAATTATTATTATCTATATATGAGTATAAAATTTTTTTTTTTTTTTTTATTTAACTTATTTTTCTCTGGTTTCAGTGTCCCTAATCAGTTATGTATGAACAATTCTTATCATTTTCCTTAATTTTATGGCCATGAATTTCACAAACAATAATTATAAAAGCGTTTTATTTTGTTTTTAGTGTGGGATTTCGGGGGTAAGGCGCGGGGCGTCTGAGGAGGGGTGGCCTGAGGTAGTCGGGGTGTGGTCTGACGACTAGTTCTCCTTACATGTAGCTCGCGTTGACTCTTCTCACCAACGCCATTGATATGGTTCGTAGTTCGCCAAAGAGCCTTCGCTGTGTGAGATTCGTTCGTGGATAAATTAGTTTTATTTTATATACAACATGTGTGAACAAGGCCTTACGCATTTAATCATGTCACTAATTTTCTAATAAATCAGCGCCGCGTTTGACTGACCGGTATGCAAATTGAGTGCACCCCTTCCTCTCGGTACAAGCTTCCGCAACTTTGAATTAGATTTCTGGGCCTGAACATAAGTCCAAACCGTGGGACTAACCCGACATTGTCATGGATCTAGAGGATAATTCTCAACAGTACAGTGCCCAAGTGTCCATAATTTCAAGGCCTATTGACCCTGTGCATTTCCATCCTCACTTAATCATCAAACACTAGCAGTAACTGATGAGAGCTTTGTTCAAATTTTTCCACTAGGCATTCATGTTTGAGGTGAGCTAGCTTGTGAAACATTTATATCTATGCCGAGTAGGTTACATACGTCATTAAATAATTTGGCAGTGATTGCTCCTCGAGTCTGAGATATTTTTATTGTGAGTACACAAAACGGAAATATTCGCATCCCTAACACATCTCAATGGCACTGAGTGACCATGTCGACTTTGCTAGGACGGTTACGGCGAACGGATACATACTAAGTCTATCAATAAAAACAAGCAGATATATTGATTCCCCCATACTTTATAAACCATGGGAAATTACAATAAAGTCACATGGTAGATCTGTTCAAACTTCTCCGATACTTTCTTATCTGCGAAGTTACTCTATTTGAGAGAAATCGCTTTCTAACACTCTTAATTTTTTTGACAGACATTCAAACTTGTATATAAATTTTTTTAGCTGCTATCTATGCATAAATCTGAAGGACAAATACGCGTTTCAGAATAAATCAAATACAGTTTTTAAATTCCAAGTGATTTGTATTTGTATTTCTCTATATGCATTCATCCAACCAGATTGTCCGGTACTATATTCTAAGTGTGCTCAGTAGAGATTAAATCTAACCGCCACAAGTAAGCTCTCTATTGCCTTCGGATCGATGGTATGAAATTCCTTGTAGCTAAGGCCCTTTCAATACACAGTTCATCTCCTTTATTAGTTCCACTGTATATTTATATAACCAGTAAGTCTCCTGTTCTATATTGTAGTTACCTTGAAGTAATTACTCATCTTGAATTTTCTTCATCTATCTCCATTTAACCCTTTTATTACTGAAGTTATAGTATTTTTATTAAATCCTCAAAAGTCATATCATTACCTATAAAATTGCTACTATTTTATCATTGCCACTATATTATATTACTAACTACCGACTACTACTCAACTACTACATTACTATAGATTACTATACTATATACTATCGCTTTTATTATTATTATTATTATTAATTATTATTATTTCATTATTATTAATATTATTATTATTTACTATTATTATTATTTATTCATTGATTATTATTAATTCTTATTATTATATTATATTTATTATTTTATTATATTACTTTGTATTTTTGATATTATTTATATTATTGACATTATCGTTTTATTATTATTTATTATTATTTATATTATTATTATTATTTCATATTTATTATCGAAGCTTTTGTTATTATTTTTAATTATTTATCATTATGTTAATATTATTATATATATTATTATTAATTAATTATTATTATTTTATATTATTATTATTATTAATTATATTTATTACTTATTTATATTATCTATTATTATTATTATTATATATTATATTATTATTTACCTGGCTTTTTGATTATTATTTTTAATTATTAACATACTATATTATTATATTATTATTATATTAATTATGATTATGTTTATTATTATTTAAATTATTTCAATTACTCACCATTTATTATATTATTATTATTATTAATCATTTATCTTTATTATTCTTTATGATTATTATTTTATTAATATTATTATTAATTACAGTTTTTAATGTAAATTTTTATTATTAAATTATTATTATTTATTATTATTATATTATTATTATCAATCATTATTTTTATTATTAGTTATTATAATATACCAATAAGTCACACTTGTTATCTTTTTAACGTTATGCGATTTTAAGGGCTTAACCCTTACCACTACGGATGCAGTGCATAAAAGAATTGCTATACATCAAACTCTTGACCTCTCCTTTCCTGCATGGTTGAGATATTAAGCTCGTTCACAGTCTTGAAACACTTCTGTTAGCGCTCATAGCCCTCATTGTCTCTATTGTATGGTTTTGGCTTCGAACGAAGTGTAAAGGCTGATGGTATTTAAGCGGTGAGACATAATTTGTATCAGGGTGACGTTCTGATTTGAGAGTGTAAAAGACATATTGATTGGCCATTTCGCCAGCCAGTGCATGTACTGTACTTTCTTATATTATACAATGATCCAGTTGCAATTTTGTCACAAGTTTCCAAAGGCTAGCCTCCTTATCTGTCTGTTTAATTGCTCTTTAGTGTTAAGGCCTACATAATGTTCTTTTAAGAACTTCATACTAAAAGTGTGTATCACATTTGTAAGGATGAGTTTTTTACTTAGAGACATAAATGTTAATAGGATTGAATCATAATCATGATCTAAAATTTGCAAGGAATTATAAATAGCCTATATAGCTTCCTGGCTTTCGCCGTGTATATTGCGAGTAAAAAGGCAGTAAGTAATAAGAGTAATGTTAACATCTCCGCGTTAGCCACTCTTTTTCATAAATAAGAGGGTGTATTCCTCTATTGTATATTACCCCCATACCCTAGTGGTGTTTGATATCTAGTCCTGTCTCCCAAAATTACTTGAAGCTAAGTCCACAGAACGATAGTATCTCTCCTTAGAATATGCATAGATTTTGTTATGTATTGGGATAAAGCCGATTGTATGTAATAAACATCGTGTCTATTTGACCGATACAATGAAATATAGCTACTATTATCACACGAGCCTGTGGGTGTTTGAGAGGCCAGATCAATGTGGGCATCTCTATAGATATGGATCTAATAGGAACAGATTATTGAGCCACTATGCAAGAAAATCTGATAGTATTGAGAGCATACGTTCTCATTATAGGCGGGCTACGTAAGTACAGCTAGAGTTTCATCGCTACCCTTCGGTATACTAGTAACGTCAGTCTTCATCAGGAACTGACAACAGGGAGTGGATCTACACCATTGCCGCTTTAGCTTCTAGAAAACGCTCGCTCGGCTTCTACCCTCATATTCAGGTGAGATCTTTATTTATTGGCGGCGG
The DNA here is from genome assembly GCA_015478945.1 of Trachelipus rathkii. Lineage (NCBI taxonomy): Eukaryota > Metazoa > Arthropoda > Malacostraca > Isopoda > Trachelipodidae > Trachelipus > Trachelipus rathkii. The sequence goes on from JABUQX010014973.1 coordinate 36,687, forward strand.
GTTTTCTTCTGATATCATTTATCCGTTTAGTGTTGTGACCCAACATTTAAAGCCGGTCTCGCTACTATATTGATTCGGCCACAGGAATTTCATTATACGACCGGAGATCAATAGCCCTAAGTATTTCCTTTTTAGTGATGTGATATTTGCATTAATTGGCCTTTTTGTGTGTGCACATTCATTTCACGGCATCTGCATACGATGTATATCCTTACTCAGGCTTACCCGTCCTTTCTCGGCATACAGGAAACCTAGAAAGCTCCCCACGTCTTCTTTCTGATTGCTAAGCACAACGCTACCTATATTTTCTGCCACTTGTCCATTTTTTCTCAGGGTGACATAAGATTTTTGCAAATATCCTTTACCATCTCTCCAAACTTTCACTCTTAGCATGACATGTCTTGCCAAGGTCGACGTCGAATGTTTGAATCACTATCACATAAATAATGATGCGTCAAAAAATTCGTGCGTCATCTAATCTAGCGCAATAAACAAAATATATCTGACTATTCATTCGAAAGCGTCTTAGAAGCAATCTTAAGAATAAACACTTATGTCTAATACGTATTCTAATAAATATTTAACTTAATTACCTACAATTGAGACAATAATTTAAGTTAGATATAATTTGCTTATTTAGTTTTCCTCGCTTGATCATTGCAGTATTATATAGTAAGCTTGCCGAATACGTTAGTGCTAGAGTATATATTAATACATTGCATGGTTGACAATTGAGCAATATAATATTCTTTAAATGGAGTAGGCGGTAAAATTGTCAGAGGTGTAACTTGGTTATAATAAAGCTCAGAATCAATATAAATAACGACAATTAATAGAACCCTATCGTATAATATCTAGATCCTACTTTTGCATAAATAAAGACTAGTTTGAAAACCAAAATTTGTCTTTCTATCAACTATAGCTAAAATATAGACTAACTCCTCGCTGCCATATAAATTTTATGTACGTTCTACTGCCCTGGCATATCACAAATATCGAAGAATATGTCTGCGAGCTATGGTTCTTAGACTTTTTAGAACAAGTTCTTCCTGCTTGATTAGATATTGGCGAACATAGTCATTACAGTCTATACGATCAGAATTTGGGATTATGAGGTTCTTGAAGAGATAAACAAATGCTGCATAAAACTATTTTGCAACCTTTCCGTCAAAGGAAAATTTAATATAGAACATTCTTCTCTCTCTGTCCCTCTTCTCTCCTGATAATGGATAATATCCACTGCAATCTTCACTCTCTCCCCGCGTCTCTGTCATAATAGCATTATCTACCGTCATCTGATCTAAAATATTTAGTTGTATAGTGAGTATAATCTCCACCTCCCAGCCCCTCCAATTATGTGATCTAGTAGTGTAGCGTCGCTGGTATATGTTTAGCAATATTGAAGAAGAAAAATGCTAATTTGCTTACAGGTGCTATACATAATGACGACGGTTTAGGCCATCTTTCTACTTCCTGAGTAATTTTTGTACAGAATAGAGCGGAATCATGTGACAATGACCATCGTCAGTTGCAAAAAGACGGTTATAAGGATGTTAAGAATAAGCCGTGTCATACTGTATTTATAATATTAACTAAGAATAATTCATATACAGGTAATTTAACATCCATTTTAAATATATTGTCAATTTGTTTATCAATTCTAGGACAAAGTCTTCGAGAACATTTGTTTCCGAAGAAAATGAAGAGAACATCACTACTCAGCAGAACACTAGGCGGTAATTGTGCTAGGAAGCACTCTACTACATATTAAACGCACGACCCTAAAGTCATAACGAACCCGTGTTCTTTGAGAAAAAGTGCATGCCGAGAACATAAATTTGATATGCCGCATAAGCCCATCACAATGTTACACTCATCATACTAATAAACAACCGAATTCTAGGCTTATCCCCCTGTAATTAGATAACAATGTCAGCTGCAACAGCCTCCAAAATTTTTGCGTCTCTGGCAGATCTGCCCAATCTGGGCCCCTCCCCTTATCTAATCCAAGCACTCAAAGGTTGAGCCAACATTCCCTACAGATCCTGTAAGAATACAATAGGACAATGATTCAGTGTATTATTGTGAGATGTACCATGGAGAGTGGTTTATATAACTGCAAAAATAATTATTATATTTTTCGTAGATGCTATGCTCGTAACGATTTCTAGTTAGGAGTTTGCCAAAACGTCCCATCGAGACATTACTAAAGAAACACGTGAATGTTAAACTCGTGTTAAACTAATGATCAACGCCGTTGCTTAAAAAAGAAAAGAAGTGAAACTCGTGTCATCTATTTGCTAAAACATTGACGAGAAACTTCGATTTTTCAGAAAAGGGAAATTTGCGACCCTTCCTGAACTGACAAATTATAATTTATCATGATATTTTTATCGATATATATAGCCATGATCTTCACATCGAATCTTCCTCCAAAATTCCCTTAAAATACCAACAGTGACTGGGTATGGGATATAGGCTGACTCCGTCGGGGAGGGTCGACTGCATTCACAAATGCTATGTTTCAAAATCACAGCGTTATTATTTTCAATACTAATTTATATCAATGTTAAAGTGAACTATATACCTGATTAGATTCGAGACCAAAATCAGTTATGTCACTAGCTATTTCCCCAGATTCTACTATCTAAGTATTATGATATTCAGCGATATTTGCTATTAACCTCTCATGCGTTGTATTACAATTACGTTGAAGATGACGCTACTCTACATGGTCTTATTAGATTCCAAAACTTCTCGCTACGAAGTGAATGTAAGGTGCAATTAACTAGGACACTCCTCTCCGCTGACGCCTTGATTCATCCTTACAAGTGAATATTTCAATTTCTTACCCTCTTCTCTTGTATGGCCGATGCACCGAACCGACGATTAATAAATTCAACTATTGAGGTTCAAATTAATAAAATGGGACTATTGAGTCTATTTGACTTGCTTAAGGTCTGTGCATCTGAAGATTAGCTGATGCTCATAAAATACCTATTAAAATGAGTAAATTATAGTATGATCCGAAAATATCGTACGAACGCAATCATTATTTATTCTATAGTTATAATCATCTGTTACAATTGTATAATAGTTATCTTCGCTTTAACACTCTATGTGACTTTTAATTATTATTTAAATTTGCCCTGCATTATCTCATACAACTATGCAGAGACGAGTCTGTTATCTCAACGTAATTTCTATTACTCTCATAGATCTTTATCCGAGAATCGAAGTCTGAGCTGTATGTTTAAGGGCGTATATGATTTAGACGTTATAATATAACGTCTCCTACTATGGTTAAAATAATACTTCCCGCAAATTGATTTATTCATGACAAAAGTTACGAGCTGGGAAACATCACAAAGGTCTTCTACTTCACAAGAAAGACGCCCGGTGTCTCCGCCCATATTGATTTCATCCCTCCATTCTTGAGCCAGAGAGTCGCAGTAACCGAGAAACACCAATACCATTATATTTTATGAAAATTGTTGACTCGTTCTGTTGTTGGGGGTAAGGGAGGAGTCAAAGCCATGGGATTTGCGTATTATATAATATCAATGGTGTACAAACTAATGTAACAAATAGTCGAGAGCCCCACTTATCCGAAATGATCTGTGCACAGAAAATTCTACTATGCAATAATTACAAAATTGGCGCTTCTGTACTCCGGCGATTGTGAAAGCCGCTTAGTATATACTATTATATTATGTTAGGATCAAAATAGAAAAACTATTCTTTCTCCTGGAGAGTTTTGATCTATCTATTCGGGTAAAGAGGAAATTCATCAAATATACATTGGACATAAATATGCTCTCCGCGAGCTATAAATTGACGCTCTTAAGATGTATGATGACTGATATCATAATCTATCGGCCAGAAACTTTATCATGAGAGATTAACTCACTTGATTGTATCTCTCCTCATCAAAGCGCTGAAGTCTCTCTGTTTGAGAGCTGTAGATCTTTTATCTGGTTACTCTAGATCTTGGTAAGTGACGTTTCGAGTCGGAGAATTTGTCATTCTCGTTCGTGTACTATCTAAAGTGCCGCGGGGTATCCTTCATCTGGAGCTACCAGATTGTTGAGGCAGAAAAATTTCTCATAGAGGATGTGACGGTTTACACCAATCTTCAAATTAATTCTCAAAATTTACTCGAGTTTCTTCTTGTTTCGTATTTCAGGAGAGATGCTCAATTTGCGTTATACGAGCTCCAAGCGTGAGAGGATAATGTGTAGTTCTCGCTCACAGTCATAAACTTTGGTCACAAATTCGTTCGCTCCTTGTTATCAGTTTTGAAATCGAAGTGAACATTCATGCTAATTCATCAATATTAAACTCCTCTTTGTGCAATACCATTTTTCTATCTCTGCAAAGGTGTCAGAAGTTTAGAAAAAAGTAATGAAATTCTTCGTACTCCATTGAGAGATCTTTCGAAGTTGTAATATAGAACTCATTCTATCTGAGTTCGAATATAGCAGATGGTGCATAATTTTCTATAATAACCTTTACGCATTAGTGGTGTCTTCAACTAGGTTTAGTGATACTGTAACAAAATGGTCCTTATAGCGTACAGTTTCAACGATTTAGTAATACTTAATGCTTGGTAATTATATTGATGCTAGAAATAAGTGACTTACATCTCTCTCCTTATTTTGAATTAGAGAGATGTAATTTTCAATTAAGTTTTATAAAGATCATTGTTGTTCTGCTAATACCACTTCTAGGCATTGAACTCTGTGAATGGGGAATGCATTGAGATACTAGAGATTCTTCTTCTACTTCCTTTTCTCCCTAAGAAGAGTGGGGGTGAAGGATGACTCTTCACCAAAAGGTTTGTTGCTGTTCTATGCTTTATCTAACTATAAGGAGATCT
>JABUQX010014974.1:0-24212 GCA_015478945.1 Trachelipus rathkii
TAGTTGATATATAGCTTAACTCCAGCCTTAAATAAAAATCACTATATTTATTTATAATTAGTAATAATATAATATATTAATTTATAAATATAGAGTACCTATAAGGCGTGTGTGCTCGAGTCAAGATAATATTGCAAGATTTTTCAAAGTAGTCCAGGAATTAAGAGGATTAAAAGAAAGAGAAAAAGGAGAGATATGGTTAAAAGTAGAGACGTATTTGATTTATACACGAGCAAACAGTACGAAGCATGAATAAGTAAATATATTGAGTATTATATATTTAATAATATTATAATCAATATAAATAGGAATATAAATATAAAATATAAATAGGTCTGAGGAAAAAACTGAAATCTGTACTTACTAATAAAAATTTAATACGTCAAATAGCCTACTAACCCTAGGGTATCCGTGGCTAGGGTGAGGTGGCAGTGCACCCCTTCCATAGACACCGTACTTCACTTCCCTCACCAAAGCATCTGTAGTAAGCTAAATATACATAAACATAGATATATATGAGTGTAGAGGTGAGGCTACTCAATAGGAGTGGTCAAGAGTCAATGACTTCTAGTGTTCGTTGTGTGAGGCGCCAATAATAACTATGGCATACTTAAGTAAGATACCAAGCAGATTGGTAAGGGAGGATTAGTACCGAGTGAGTGCAATTTAATAAGCGATGTTTTCCGTTTATAGTTGATCTCAATTAAAAATATAATTCAAGTATTTACTTATTTTTTGTATCTTAATTTTCATTTTAATATTTGTCTTTATTTTTATTCTAATCTATGTGTCTTCTACTTATTATATGTTGCGCTTTTTCGATTGTTTTCGTTTGAGATAGAAGTAAAGAAATAAAATAAAAAAATCCTATATAAATAGGTAAGCTTGTAATCTTAAAAGAACAATATGCTGGAGAAATCTTCAGAATCTCTATCTTCTGATCAGCTAACGTATATAAATATATTATATCTGATAAATCGATATGAAAGTGGCTATCTAGATGGACTTTAATAATCAGTGAGTCTTGGCGTTAAACGGAGAATATATTATCTAAGTCTGGGTCATTTAAATTTATACGTAGTTGTATATTAAGATTTAAACACTTCTATGGGTAATAATTAATCTTAGTTTACTTGTAGAGTTATCTGTTTGATATCATTTCGCAATCCTTTATTACAGGTGCCTTTTTTCTCCAAGTTTAAGTTAGAGACTCAGATCAGGCTATTCAAGTCACGCACAATTAATTGCTGATCCTTTAACTATTTCTAACACAATAACTATCAACTTAACGACTCTGCCTCATGCTTTCATTATCAAAGTTAATTATGGTAATCTTTTAAAATATTAAATTAATCTAATAAATGATCTAATCCTCAACATCCAGTCATTTACTATCCTCCACCTTTCAAAGTTTCGAAGATAATTTAAATTTTATCTTACTCTATGTTTTCCTCTACAATAAGTCGTGTACTATCATAGTCCTATTATATATTTATCAACCACCATTTGTAAATGAAAGATATACTCATTACATATATACAGGCCGGTTATATTTTTATGCTGTGAAATACCATATTTACAATCTTAGTATAGGCTGACATTTGGATAGTTATTTAGAGCTATGAACACAAGTGGTCATTATATTTAAATAGATCTATATTCTTATTACTCATCAAAAACTATTTTTGTTAACTTGGCGTCATTCTTCTTTTATTGATGGTACTACATTATCTTAGCGTGTATGTTAATATATAGGATGCTGTATTCACTATTAGCTATCATTCGTATTGATTTAATGTAGGTGGTATTAGTTTATTTTAGGCATATTATACTAGATTACTAATCACGTTATACTATCTCTAGTAGGTTTATGTTATCTGTGTTAACAAGTAAGCCTTTTAAGGATTTCTAATATAAGGCTAGATGCAGTTAGAGTAGCGGCTCATATGTAACTATGAAATAATTAGCTTTCATAATTATTTGATGCTTGCTTATCACTTATAATTAACATATACGTTGTGATTTATTTCTGATCTGGTTAGCAAGTATCTGATGTATGCTCATACTAGATAGTAGAAAGTTAGGTTGTTAATTAATATAGGCTCACGATTTGATGTTGTGCGCCATATAATATCTGATCGTTAGTATGGAGGTGTTCGTTAGAATGATAGAATACTTAGGTGATTAATGGGGATTATTGATTTTTAATATGTATGCGTCAAAGGTTTGCAGTGCAATTATATTACTGGCCTAATGTTATATTGAGCGTTTGGGTATCAATTATTGATCGAATATTTTGCTGTAATAGGTGAATTACTATATGACAATTCTATAGTATAATCAGAATGCGGTATGTCTTTATTACTACCCTTTGGTTATCATAATTTCTCTATACTCAGAATATGTTGAGGCTGATCTCTTCAACTTCATTTTTTCATTCATGGGGCACAAACCATTTTCTTAGATTATGGATTCAAGTTGGTATTGCTAATATCTGGAGTTTAAAAGAGTTTATTATTCGGATAGGAATACCCCTTCCTCCTCTCTGTAGTAACTTCTATCTTTTTTTAATTTATATTATCAGATATTTATTTTATATGTTAAATTAACAGAGTGTAATACTAAGGATGTCATCATTTTTTAAGATCTGATGTTTGATCATCTGTTGCCTCATAACTGCCTGGGCGAGGCTCGCTCCATACTCACACGTGATTGAGACTGAACTGGTGGATATACAAGATAATGGCTCTCACTATTTATATGGAAAAAAGATCAACAAAGAGCTCAAGTTGATGATATATGATTCGAAAACGGGAGGGAGCGGGAATTGTTTTATTGAGCCTGATTGAATAGTAGAATGAGGTATGGTATATTGGAACACGAGTTATTTCCACTAGACTTACATTATTTCCTACTCGTTTGCCCGGACATTTGAGAGTACGTTTACTGCAATTCCGTCTATTCTCAAATCCTAGTGTCTCAGTTTCGGTGTGGGCCCCACTAAATGAAGATACTGGCACAGAAAACCTATGGGTTTCTGCTGGCCTGGATGTCTCTCCCCTCTGTTAGAGATGTTTTCGAAATTGTGTCCAATTACGAGGCTAGTAGATCTAGACGCGATAATCTTTGCATTATTAATAATCTAAGACGACCGAGACCTCTGAGAGCCTAACGGAGAGGTTTAGGTAGCTCCAACACTCACAGCTGAAACCCTCGCGAATGGCCTGATGGACAAAATCAGACGGAAGGGATTTCGTCAGCCCCTAATCTCGTCAATAAATAATAATAGATAAATATAAACTTAATTTCTGACTATTTCAATTGCCTTTTCAGGTATGATTTAGTTTCCTTATTTCTTCCACATTCCCTCTCAAAAAATCTACTATTTCTTTCATAGGAACGAAAAGAGCAGGTGTGTTGGTCGCTATCTTATATTCTAAGGTGTTGGTCGGCTTGAGAAATACGTAATCCTAAACACACACAATATGATTATTTTATCAAATTATAGTCTTTAATTAGTTGAGTTCAGTTACTTTTTGGGGTAGAAGTTCAATACACATCTAAGGATAAGTTAATACCAAGTGGAGAGGATCGTAAGGTAAATTAATATTTCGTTTTTAATTATAGTCTCACTTTTTAATGAACTCTATTTCCTTTGATTAGCTTGGTATGTAATATAACTCATCTCTCAATAACTGAGTTATATATGAACCCAATTAATATACAATACTTTAATTAGTTATTAAATCTCTAATATATGAATCCTCCTTATTCTCCGTTAAGCCAATCAACAACTAATATGCAGAAATTATAACTATATGTGTTTTATAGAAACACTAATCAGTAGGATCTAGTCATCGATGACTATTACATATAAGCTTTGATGAAAATAATTCTATCTCTGTCATGATTATTATTTTGTATTAAAAATAAAATAACTTACCCACATTTTTTCTAGATTTTGTTACACATTGTAGTTACTCATAGATGAAAAATTACAATAAAATCATTAATAAGAATAAATATAATTTTTTCTCATCACTTGTATCAATACGAAAGTTTCGTTTCCAGGAAGTAAAGTTAATCCAATAATTTAATGTCCTAAGGCGACTTCTATTTATCAAATTTTCATACTTTTACTTATTTTCTCTCTCTAAATCTAAATCTATATAACAATCATTCCATAAATATCTTGTTAGTTCATCAATATTATGATCATCTAAGTATAATCTCTGTAAATCCCAAATATACTATCCTTCTTTATAATAGTTAAATCTAATAACCTATTTACCATTTTCAATAGTCTGAGATTCACCCATTCTATAATGATATTACGTTTATATCTATATGCTACCTATAATTATTAATTCCTCACTATCAGATGGAGTTTCAATATAATGACTACGAAGTCCGAGTTCATTACATCTCGATATAAGGTGTACTATCCCAGCATTATCCTGTATCATGCTATTTTCAAGTCCTATTTTGAGGGAAGGTGAGGGAAGACTATACCTTGTATGTGTAGTAGATTAAGGTTGTTGCACCAGTCAATTTACTTGCACGGATATCGCGTTCCTTCTACTCCGCTTAGCTACCTGGCAATCTCGTCAATTGGTAAATCCCTTTAGTATTTTAGTACAAGCCCTTGAATATTTACTCACGCCTATTGCGTGCACGTTCCCGACTCTTAGCTTCTGGTTCCAACGCTAACGCGCATGCGTGGGCATGCCCCGCATATAAGCACAAAGATCTTTTATTATGCAACAACCTTTTACCGGTGGATCATCGAATGCACTATTCATAATAGGAATAATTTGAAAGAGAAAGTTATTAATAATTAGATTTAAAGTATATGAGTTCTAATAAAAACTATCTAAGTATATCCCTCACTTGACATGTGAGATAGGGAGGTTACAATTCTCTCCCAGAGTGTACGGGAAATAGAGACAGTTACTCCATAATCGGAGATTATAAGTACTGGATGTAGAGTAGATACATTGTCGCGTAAACATTGATAGTGCATTGGAAGTAGAAATTAATTGATAGTAGGTATCAGTATTGAAAAGTTGATTAATGTATATAATAAAGATAAATGTTATATTAAAATCAGTAAAGTTTATTATAAGGGGAGGTAAGATTAATAATACGTTATAAATAATCTTGGAAATTTAAAAGGGAAGGTTACTTATACCAGGGAGATGAGAGGAGGGGGTATTTTACCTACAATTTTTATCCTATCGGGGGTTTTATTAAGCTTACACGGGGTAAACGTGGAGGTAATTAAGAAAGGGGGTGTAGAATATCCCCATGATAAGATTAATAGAGTAAAAAAATGAAGGTAGTATAAAGTAATCAGAATACATTGTGATTTCGATGATAGAGATTTAGTTATAAGTCAGGATTGATATTTCGTTAAGATAATGATATGAAAAACTAATCTGACTAGTTTTTGTGGACTTAAAAGCAACTGTGTCGCGTTTGAAATTCGACCTCAATACAATATTATGCACAGTTATGCAATCATCACGAGCAAATGGAAAGACGTCAATTATTGTACAGCATATATTCATTAAAACCGAAGCGTACTCACATTCTAGCAACAACCAGTGAAAATCTGAATATAGTGAATTTAAAAAATACTATGATATATGAATATCGCAAGAAGCAGCCAACTAAATAAGGCGTAATGCGGTAATCCACTATTGGAGATTGATATAACTGTTTTGGATAAACAAGATTATTAATATAAAGGATGAACAACAGTGGACCCAAGAATGCAAGTTGTACAGAATAATAATCAGACATTTAACATTTCGATGAGAAACGCATCTTATATACAAGATTGCATAACAAAAATTTTGATTTAGATCTTATAAGACTTTTGCGCTACATTTCATTTCCTACGTATTCCGCTAACGATAATGTAGATATTCTAATGGCTAAAACTTTGAAGAAGTAATAAATTGAATAGCATAGCTTTTAAAATTTAGCTATCGAAGTGAGTTTACACTTATAGAGTGCGTAATTCAGGTAATAGCTTTTATTTCAAATACCTCTATAAGGGAAATAAAATCAATTTCTTCTGTAAATTGAAGATGACTGGCAGATCGTAAATTGGTATGATGAAATAGTTAAAAGGATATCTAAATATGTGGTACGCTTGATAGACAGCTGATCTGCCCTCACAGTATCTGTGATAGTGGAAAAGCGCACTGTACCGTTAAGGATCGCGAATAGAGTTATACTGAAAACAAGAAGAGTTGTGCTCAGAACTATGTTAATGTCTTCGTCAGATCGGAGAAGTTGTGGCTAAATTCGTGGCTAGAGATACAAACGCGAATGCTAGGGAACTTAGTATAATAATCACACGTTACGCAAAGACTGATTCAGTCATCAGGCACTCTTACGCATGCAGATAAATCTTAAACGTGTTACCAGAACGGACTGGATAGTTTTAGTGATAAAACACGACCGGATTATAGAATAGCATGGTGGATTAATACAAGTGTTAATTATGCATTATCACTTATAATATTAGTACTTGGGAGATAGTATACAACAGAGTATATAATTTAATTAGTTAAATGACGTACCACATATATAATTTATAGACACCTATCAAGGTGTATTCTTTATTGTCCTTAAATCATTAATCTATATTTCCAATTTTGATTTTTACGCTAATAAAGTCAGTGTGATTGAGCTGATAGTTTGAAACACACATACAAGGAAATAACTTTGGGTTTTACATAAAAAATTGAAGCTGTATTACATATTTGGGGAAGACTTCGATTTTGAATGTTTATTATGAAGTACTGAAGCTATGTGTAGTAAAAAGGATGTAGATCTGTTAATGCTTATTCTATAGTCTAAAATGTCGTCGTTAGTTTCTTTATCGTGTGACAAGTAAGAATAACATCGTGATGAATCCAATAATCCGAAAGAATATTGGTTTATAATCAGTATTATCTTCAGATACGAGTAATTTATTTAAAGGATCTTACTCTATTTTTACTAAGAAAATATTTACGTTGGGATTATGTTGACTATAAGTTAGTTAATATATGGTTATATGCGTAGGTGCAGTATAGCTTATAGCCAGCTACTCGATTCTCAAAACAAATTAATAACCGTATGTGGTTAATATTTCAGTACATTCTCAATCTAAGGCCATATCCAGTGGTTGTCACAGCGCTAGTACATTAGAGAAAGATAACAGAGCATTATATGTGTATTAGGCGCACTCTCATCTTAATACTATAGAAAAGAATTTCCTTAAACAAACAACTTTTCCGCAACGATACATAGTAAATTAAAATTGATAAATCCATCCCTAATGAATGGATAATTATACTAATTGACGTTACTCAATCTAGCAATATTTAATAAGGGAAATTCATGTCTTACACTAGTCTAACGACTTACAGTAGAGACGATAGACAAACTAATCAATTGCACCAACGGATAATTTCAGGTAGAAATTCAAGCTGGACGGTTTCTACGAATTACGCGCTCTTGTTGGTATAGTAGATTATCCGATTATGGACTAACATTTTCGGTTAGCTCAAAGCGGGCAATAGTGTAAAGAGGAGTCGCAAGGTATGGTAGAGATTAAAGGAAAGCATTGCCATAGGGGTATCATTTTATCTAAATGAATTAATTTTCATAATTTCACTGGTTTATATAGCGAGATGAGCTTCTGGGCTGATATTGTATTCACATGGTCTTATATACAGGAGTTATTAAGTCAATAGTATGGTTAACTTTTATGATGTGTATGTTCAAATACCAAGAAGGACGTTAGTGGACATTTATGGGTTGAAAAAGGGTAAAACATAAATTAAAAGATTAATTTAGGGGACTAAATTGTGTTAATACTCTTCGATATATTGTTGTAGTAAGTTCTCGTAACTGGAGATAGGTTTAAGAAAGGATATATGATGGGCAATACTGATTAGAGTTAAATAAGCAAAAACTGAATAGACAAATAGCGAAACATTAGACTGGATAGGTATTAAAGAAGTTATATGCTTTGTTTCTTGTGATCGTGATAGGGGTTGTACAAAATTAATAAGTGAGAATTTTATAACAGGAAATCAAAGTTAAGTGTGTAAAAGGTTCCTTATTTTCCTTATATTGATTAATAGCAGTGTGTAAACAGTAATAGATACGTGGACGTAGGAAAACGCGAAAAAATAATGAAAGTCACTTTGTTGAAATGGTAGAGGGTGAATTCAAGCTTGCTAGTTTAGGATGTTTACTTTATTTAATGAACAAAAGTCAGAGTTTGTGGGTCGTTGCATAGAATCAGTAGATTGCCGCTTGGTTAATGTCATTATGGCATTGAGGGAAAGTTGTATATTTTCTATATCTAATTGTTATATAACTCTGCCATTCTTCAGCCTCCTGGGGCTTTGTACATCCTGATAATGAACTTGGATTTTTAAATATCGCTGCTTAAAGATTCCACAATAAATATGTCAGTTTGTATTAGTTCTGCTACTAGTATTTGTTGAAAGAGGAGGCTACGAGGTAGGACTGAGTGTATATACTGTAGATAATATGATACGGACATTTAAGAAAATTTACTCACATACTTATCGTAGATGGTGGTTAGCCTACAGAAGTGTAGAATTGTTGAAAAAAACATGTAGATACTCCGTTATCTGAAGAGGACTATAATTGCCTAAAAAGATGATATACTGGAGAGTTTGCACAATAGTGATTTACTAGTTCTTGAGAATTACTTGCGGAACAGGTTTGTAAATTTCTTCGGGTGACTGCATTTTAGTCATTTTAAACGTGTTTTGATATGAGTATAATGTGAAGGACTTGTATAACAAACTTAAATGCTCGTCACTATGAGAATAAAGTTTTGTTATAATAACTTTCTTTATAGTGTTCAAGGATAATTGTATATACTACGCAGCGGGATCTGCATTTTATCTTTGATGCGGACTCCCATGGCAGAGTAAACAAATTACGTAACGTGATGCTGGTTGTATTATTATTAGTCAGGATAACTCGTCTAGGTTGAAGAAGAGGCGAAGTAACTCGTGGATAATAGGAGCATAGACCCACAGCAAATAAAAGACTGAAGCATGATGAGTTTGTCAGTTGGATCTCTAGCTTTTCGGCATTCCTAGCAAGCTCATAGTGTCCAGGTACGGGAAAGGGGGGTGGCGGAGGAGTGGGTGTTCGGGCCTTATGAATTGGTTTTGACGCTATCAAAAAGGTTGAGATATGTTATCAGGTAATACTAAAGTCTCCTTTACTAAGTAAGAATAAGCCATTAATTTTTCCAGATAGTAGAGTTTAATAGATTTTATAATCGCCATATTAGTGTATCTTGTGTATGTATAGCTCGAATAAGATCAATTTTGATTGTACGCGTGCATATAAAATGTAGAGAGCAAATCTTTTGCCTTACATATCGGTGCATGTTATGCATAAGTTATAGTAGAAAGAAACAGATACAGTAATTACAAGCATAATGGAATAATATAAGAGGTTAGTAGATCATTTTTCATCATATTAACTACTTCCAGTGGTAAGATAGGTATAAGAAAGATGACTCCTGTAATAATGGACCGAAGAAAGGGGTATTCATGGGGAAAAAATGCGAGGGGGTTTGGCCTTGTGATTTTTTGCCAAGCTATGGAGAAGTGCAAGGCTTCTACTCAGGAGAGGTTAAAAACAAACGTTATTTGAACGGTTTGCATACCTATTCAGATATTGCTGCAGGGAAATAATCCTCGTAGAGTTAAAAGACGTTAGCCGATGTTTCAGATGAGATGTTGATATTTAAGCCGAAAAATAAGAGTAAAGCAGCAATGGGTGTGGTGGGTCGGATCAGGAGATTGTCAATAAAGAAAGAATTGAGACTAAGCGAAAATAACCTCTAAAGAAAAATGTATTGAGTAGTTTTGCTATTTAATTACTACGATAACTTTTTATCGAGTGTGTGTATAAAGTAAGGTTTTCCCAATGAAAAGTTCATTATAGGCAGAGCTCGCAATGCATAGATGCATTTCCTTCATTTCTAGTCCTGATTTGTAAGAGTGAATTGGTTCTCTTCTACATAAAACCTACCATTAGCGTTAGGGAGTCCAACTTTATCAGTATAATGCTCTGATTCAATTACAATCAATGTTCTCTAGAGTTTAAGTATTCAGGACTTCTGATCAATACCCTAGACCCCTCTTAATTTTTTGATATGTAAAAGAATAACAAAACTGATGGTACAGATCTTCCTACGGTGAAAGACCATTATAGTATTATTACAGAATAATTTCCTGTAACATGTTTCACCCAGGTGTGAAGTCTATGCTTAACGGAATTCACTAGTGATCAGCGCTAATTACCTAGAAGCTATATAGACATGTTTGTTAAATTATGTCAGACGATGCTATACAATCTCATCTCAAATCATGTGTGGAAAAAAAGTGAAGCTCCATAGAGTAAAAATTTGAAGTCATAAATAATACTAGAAAATAGTCGAGTGAGATATCTTCTCTCAGAAAAGACTCATTCTACCATCGTAGATACTGAGAGATCATTTTATGGTCAAATCCTGAATTGCTCTTAAAAATGAGTAAATACCGCTACTACTACTACTATAACCTGTTTTCAAAATGTTGGAGGCTTATCTCTATTTCAGAAAAGTGAATTACCACAGCGACATTTGAAATTGAAAATTCGCTTTTGAATACAATGCAAGAGTACCTATTGAAGAGAGTGTAAACACAGATTATTTATTTCACTCAAGATATCCGAGTACAATATCCTATTGTGAAACGGAAATTTACCACAGAAAGTAATAATAGGGAATTGTCGGAATCATGAAGCTACTCCGGGATATTATGAAATCACTATAATTCCAGCACTTTTCGGCCTTAGAGGTTTCGAGTTTTACATGTGAATGGACGCCTCAGACGGAATTATGAATGGTTATACAACGGAGACTATTCTCTCTGTTACTCGCTCTTTTACGACTTAATAGCCAATTACGATCATGTAATGATAGGGACATGGGCTTTAAGATCTTGAAGAATACGAAAGAATAGTAATTTATGAGCGCTATGAATCTTATGCAGACACTTTCAGCTGTAAGCCTACATTTAAACATTTTTGAGAAAGGTAGCCTATTGGGCTAAGTCTCTCTTGATCGAGTCTACATCACCCACACTGTAGTGTCTATCTGACATCCTCAACTCATTGAAATGGACAGAGTACAACGTACTTTTGAATTATTAAGATGAATGAATGAGGAATAAAAGTCGGTGTTTAGAAATGAACTCGCTTAGGAGTGTGCTATTAAGAAAGTAGAACTCTGTAAATGTGGAGAAGGATGACGCTTCATATTCAATAATTGCTGTCACATCAACGAAGAGGAACATTGGATTCCGTTATAGAGCAAAAACATACTGTTCACATAATGATTCTTGACTTAAAAAATTGTAATGAATAATCATGTAATTACTTATTTTTAAGAATATAATAATGTAGCTGTGTAAAAATGATATCCCGTTCAACCCTTATATTCCAATTTATGGGGAAAACGTTGATTTATTTTCATTATATGTTTTTAAATAATGTATGTTTAATAAACTTGTAAATAGTATATATTTGATGCTAAAAAATTGTATGTCAATGTTTTATAGTTTGTTGATTTATGTAATATGCTTAAAAGTGAAAACGCGATTGTACTTTCCTTAAAACACGTATTATAAAAAGGTTTTTTAATAAATATTAGTACAATTTATTAAAATAAATGTGTATATAACAGAACTCTGTGGTTTTTTATTATTACATTAACAAATTAAAAAAAAATAAAAAGTATTAAAACAAAAGTAAAAAGGTATTAAAAAAATAAAGTATTAACAAAATAAAAATATAAAAGAAAACATAATGTGATAATATATGAGTTAAAACAGTAAAGCAGAAAGTAAAGCAGTAAAAGCGAAAGTTAAAGCGTATGCAGAAGTAAAGCGTAATGCAAAATTAAAGCATAAATAGCAGTAAAACAAAAGCATAACCCGTGTTAGGTAACACTCTATTGATTTACTATTTACTGCTTAAGGTATGTAATGTTAATAAAATAGTGAGTTAGAAGCATAAACATGTGCAGTTAAAGCAGTAAATGCAGAAAGTTAAGCCCAGTAAAAATGATTAGTAGCAGTAATGCATAAAAGACATCCTAGGTGTAGGTACACGCTATAGGTCTACTGATTTTATGCATAAGGGTATTATGTTATGAGTTAAAGCGTAAAGGGCAGAGATTAAAGCATTAAAGCAAGTTCTTGCTAGTCTAGCAAGAGAGTTTAAAGCAGTAAAGCGTAAAACAAAGCATACTAATCCTTTATTGTTAGTTAAATAACCTATGTGATTTCTGATTTACTGCTGTTAAGGTATTAAAGTATTATGTGTTTAATACGAATTTGTACAATGTGTAAAAATGTGACTCCGTAGTATATTGAAAAGACATTCGTTGAATTGTTTTACATGATATCAAATTTTTCGTTCGCGTGGTAATATTGCGACTGCGAGACGCGCGTCGCGGTACCGGGGATATGCGCTGCGGGCGCAGCGGCGGCGTACGCGGAATATTGCGCCTGCGGGCACACGCGACGGCGGTAATATTGCGCCTGCGGGCGCACGCGGGCGGCGGTTTGTCGCGGATGGCTGACTCGGCGCGGATCTGGAAACGTTTGCGGTCAAGCTGTTCAAATGTGTGCTCTTAGATATATATTCTGCATGCTATAAGGTTAAGAAAATACTAGACTTATAGTAGGAAAAGCTTCTAGATTGTTAATATACACTTCGATTCTCATACTATAGACTAGGGGTAAACCATATTAGGGAGCATTTAGGCTCAGGGAGGCTGAAAAGGCTTGAAAAAAGTGGACTCCAGTTGCACGTATGTGGCATCACTGGCACTAGTTAGCATCCTTGGCACTCATGTGATCACTTGCAACTCATTGGCACTCCATTGGCACTCACTTGGCACTCCAGCCTGCACTCACCTGGCACCATAAATACTCCTAGAAATTATAGAATCACTAGTACTCCTTAGGTGATTGGAGCCGATTAAGTTGAGGATCAAAGTTGGCATAAATAATCTGAGGCATCAAATGTAGTAGAATACACAACGGGTTGGGGAAAAATTAGGTGCTGTAAAATAGGGATGGCCTAAGAAATTAGGTGGGCCAAATTTGACCCATGGAAAGACAAGGGTGTCCGTGTTTTGTACGTGTGATCGTGTAGATGTAAGTGCAAGGTATTATGGTGAGTGTAAGTGTATATGTTATATGTGTGTATAAGTGTATAGTGTTGTGTGTGTTTGTGTGTGGGTGGGGTGTGTGAAGGGTGTTCAAGTTATGGAAGATACATACATGCGTTTCAAGTTACGAACGATTGTTGACGCGGGTGGCCACGTGGGGTAAATAAATTTAGCGTGGCCAAATACCTCATGTATATGGCAAGGTAAGGCCTAAATATCATCGGTCACCAATGGTTATAAATCAAAAAGGTAGCCCCTAAAGGAAGGAAAAGTAACATTTACGTGGGTCAAAAGATGACCCATGAAGGACAAAAAATTCCGGGGTCTGACCATGGTATCTCAAACTTTGGAGCAAAGGGGAAGGACTAAAAAGGTTAAGACAATCAAAAAGATAGGCTAAGCCTAAATGAGCTAAAAGATTACCGTGGAAAAAATGACCATATGAAAAAAAATAGGGGGTAAATTAGGGGCAATACTAGCGGTGCTTAGCCGGTCTTTGGCGCAACTTCTTTCGAAAGGTATTGCCATAAATAGGGTTGCCGAATATAAATTAGGGTTGCATGGTTAAGGTATTGGGATTGTTGTGCAAAAATTAGGGTTGCCAACTAATGACCTTGGGCCAAAAATGAAGCATGGGCCCAAGGGTGTCGAAAAAATGGTAAGGAGCCAAAAAAAAAGGGGTTAAAGGCTCCCCCGAAGATACTAATAATATAAAAAGGCAGGTAGTTCAAGATTTTTTAAGGTATAACTTAAAAATCTCTAAAATTGATTTTATTTGGGTAGATAGTTTATTTACAATCTGGTCATTAATTTCAACAAGATCAAAAGATTATCAATTATTATATCTTTGCGCAGCATGCTTCTCTCGAGAGTCTTGGACAGTCTCAATATCTTTATTGATGATCTTCATTCTATAATGGTGCTCATTATGCCGCTTGTACACATTTATTAGTATCTCCTCGAAGTTCGAACCGTATCAACTCGTGAGCCAGTTATCTTTCCTTCACCCTATCTCTAGTTATCTTCTCTGTCATACTTAACCCCCGCCTCTTTCGTGCAACCTTTTCCCTCTTCTGACATACACATGACATACAATATTTTTACGATTTCTCCAACTACATTGATTAATCTTTCTTATTCGCTCTAGCCGACTGTCTCTTAAAATTACCGACCATTTTGCGAATACATATTGTTAATATATTTACATAATAGAAGTATCAAGTCTATCTCTAAATCTCTTGACTATAAAGCAACATAAATTTAAATTTAAAGAAGATTTTCAAATTTTTCGTTAAAATATCGTTACAAATATATATATCAGAAGGAAAGGGATATAAGGAAACATCGTATAATAACAAAATTTATTCTAAGGAAATTGTCTTTCTTTCAAATATACTTAACGAAATATAGGTAGGGGAGGGAGGTAAGAAGATTTTCAAGCTGGCAAAAAGGTATATTGGGTTCATCCCCATGATGATGGTGATCAGGGATAAGATGCAAGATAATTAACCTTTGGAAGAGGAAATTTTTAAGCGATTACGGCAAATCTACCCATACCAATGTGATCTGTTATTAATGGAAAATCATGCCCGATTAAACAATTGAGGAGTAGAACCATAGCCCTCCACATCTGATTTAGAGAAAGAAGGAAGAAATCAATATAAATTATTGGTAAACGCGCGGTCTACAATTCCTGCTCAGGGGTAAGAAAGCACAAATTGGGAAGTTTTCAACTTATATACTTTTTGCCAAAGCGATCGGGGAGTATATCGTATTTGTGATGCAATCTAGTTTATTAAACCTAAAGATCAACCTCTGACATATTATATACCCTATTACCCAAGACTTTAAGGAAATTATAAATTTAGCAATTTAAGTATACATTGCAGAGTTATTAGACAGATCGCATATAACCGTTCACGGTACTCTAAAGCTTCTATTAAAAACTGTGCCCCAAATCAAGCGAAGAAACAACACGTAAATAATTTATTCACATATTCTTGTCACTTATTGTCGTTTACATTAATATCGTTCTTATAACTAGTTTAATCATACTAAGACCAGTCAAGTTTTCTTTCTACTAGTGCTTCAACTATAATCTTCGTCGTTTGATATGTCTATAAGGAGAACGTATTGTTTTATGCTTTATGTATGATAATGGTGAGCTTCGACTCTTCTTGAATACGAGCATATATATATTGCAATTAAGTTCTGGATTAAAGTTTTCTGGATAGAGTATATTCTTAATAAGTCTTAATATTTGCACTACCCCCACCACCTACAATCTACAACTATAGCCAGATACTAAAATCTGTGTATATTATAATCTAGTAGCAGTCCTTACGAAACGACTCTTATCTAATGGTTACTAAATTGGATTAGCGAGAGGGGGGTTATACGACCTGTATCGTGTAATTAAATACGATGCAGTGTTAAGAATATGTTAGTCATCGAGTCAAACTAATAAAATCCCAATTCAATAACAAAAGTCTTAGGGCTATTACCTCTAGGTCCAATCTATTATAACTTTCTTGCCGATCAATATAGTACAAGTCTCGTGGGGAGTACTCAAATTGTCGCATACCGCCTATACGAGAGTAAAAATGTTGAAAGGAAAACTCCCGCCTCCAATTAAAAAGGTTAATTCCTGGGGGTTAAGAGAAGCCGAACAGCGTTTACTGAAGCTTAAAATGCTGGCATGGGTAATTGCCTACATCCTTAACAAGTATGTCGAGTTACCTCTGTGAAAGGAACTGAGTGTATACTTAGTTTATACTAATTACCGATAAAGGTACAAGCGAAACTCACTTATATCATAGTGCGCTGATGAGTAGAAGAATAGAAATAATTCAAACAATAGGAATTTTCCGCTTAACTATCTTGTACCAGTATCATATTCTCACACAGGGTCAAGTGGTCCCTACCACACGGTTAAGATTCTCTTATGCGTCAAGAACAGTTTACCAGAAATATTGCTTACTTTAATTGCCCAAATAGAATAATCAACTGTCTAGTATACCTTAGAAACAGTCGTGTTAATAAATCACATGCTTATAAAATTGGAGTGTCCTAACCCTGCGAAAGGTGGAATCACAGCTGAGTATCACATACTACGAGAGCTAAATTTATGTGAATGCCATCTCTGCAAATTTGACTCTAAGATTTGATATAATTAAAATTGGTTATTAGTATCGGATTAAAAATAAATTTGTGCTGATAAATTAACAATTGCTATAACGAAGAGATCAATATACAATAAATCAAGAGGCCTGGGTAGTTTCTGCAAAATTTGCCACACTGCTTGTATATCTTAAATAATGGGGATAGGGCGCTGGCCAAGTAACAAAATACTATGGAGATTCCAGGGTACAAACTGGATGGAGGATTTTAGTTAGGATAAATGAATTACCTGAAATTTCCGTAGTGGATAGGTTAAGCCCTTAAATCGCAAACGTTAAAAGAACAAGACTTACTGGAGTATAATAATAATCGTAATATCCAATCAAGATATTATATTATCGATAAAAACACTAAAAAGATAATCAATAATAAACATAATAATAATCATATCATAATTTAAATCTAATAAATAACATTAATTAGAAATAAATCATCATAATTAAAAAATATATTATTAAATATAATTAAATTAAAATTAGTAATAAGGAATAAATCGTATTAATAAATAATAAAAAATAATAAATGGTAGTAGATGATAATAAGAATAATAATAATATTGTAATGAATAATAATATAAATAATAATAAATATCTTACTATTGGATTATCCAAACTTTATTGTTGACTTTAATAAAAATAAGCGTAATAATAATCAATAATCATCAATTATATCATCATCATTAAAAATGATAATATAAATTAACAATAATTAAGAAATCAATTCAAAAATTCAATCATATAAAATAGTTAATATTATAAAATAATATATAAAATGATTATAGCATAAAAAAAATTATAAACATAACAATTAACCAAAAAAAAAAAACGGGGGGTTAAAAATATATTTTTCAATTATGAAAACAATATAATAAATGTAAAATAATTCAGTCTCATAATAAATAACTTAAAATAATCAATTCTAAAATAAATAATAGAATAATAATCATACAATCAATGAATATTACAACAAGTCGATATACATATCATCAATAAGAAAATTCATTACTAATTAATTAAATATCTCTAAATATCATAATCAATCAATAATTAATTAATGAAAATAATAATAATAGTAAAATAATAATAATCATATAATTACATATGAAAAATTACTACATGACAAACTTTAAATTATAAATACATAATAAAAGCGTATAGTAAAAGATAAAGTAAGTTAAAATAAATTTCGTACGTATTAGTGTTAGGGAAATACAGGTAGGTAGTTAAAATAAATATAATCAATTATGCAATGATACATAAGTAAGCAGATAACGTCTATGTCTATAGTACTCTTCTAGATCTAATGACTTTTGAGAGATTTTTAATAAATTACTTATAACCACAGTAAAAAAAGGGTTCTCAATAGAATGATAGAAGTAAAATTTAGGATGAGTAGATTCATCATCGAAATATCAAGCTATAGATACATAGAGACTAATGATCTGTTATATATTAGGGACGCATAACTAAAGGGCTGAAAACTAAGTGTAATATTCTCAAGGCCTGCTATACAAAGGATATTCATCGAAACCATTCGTAGCAAAGAGCGATCCCTTTTCGGCGCTTGCTACTCTTCTACGGCATCAGCTACGAAATTAAGTCTTAGTACTCTTCTCTGATAAAATATCTGGGATCTTCAATGTTCTGAATAAAAAAACATTAAATACAAATCACTTGGGTAATATATTAAAACGGCACTTTGAATTATCTGAAAAAGCGGTCTTTTGCTCAATTTATAACTGCATTAGTAGATGTAAAAAATACTTTTATAACAGATCGTTAGTGATGATCTACCTGTCAAAAAAATAAGAGGTTATAAGAAGTCATATACTTCCCAATTGCGCAGCATTAAAGAAGTCTCGAGAATTTGACCACTCTACATGTGAATTTTACTCATCTTGTAATGTTTCCGTATATATATGCGGTTCTAATCTATGCTTAGTTTTCTTTATTAGATAGCATTCTCAGTAACGTATCCCTTCGCCTACCCTTCTAGGCAGTGCGACAGTTCGACTAAGAGGCCAAAAATAAGATCACTACAATCATATTTTTCCGTTTTGTAGGTCTCATAAAATAGTCTCAATCTTCAGATCTGAGAAGCCAATGTCATCTGCCAAATAATCTATTAATGCTGCTTATCAATTTATGATATACTACTACTCGACGCAAAGAGTCACATTTTTTCAACAACGGCTAGCTCACCATTAACAGTTGAAGTCCCTTAGTTGGAAAATTGCAACAAGCTCCTCATAGTGAGCGCTAATGTTGTATGTACTTTAAATCTATATGAGGGGCGAAATTAATAACAATTGAACATAGGGTAAAATGTGGCCCTTGTCAAATTTCTTCTTTGTCCTTGGCATGGACTGTTTTGGAACAAACTTATTACCGGCTGCTTATCTTGAATCGTAATCGAACCGTCGTTTCGCCAGTTGTCTTACTGCTCGGCCCAATAAGTCTATCAGTGCACGCACTATATGCTCTGTAACACGAACTATGCCTTCAGTTTGTCTGGTATCGCGTCAGCTCAAGGCGTATCTATGCATTTTTGGAGACGAGAGAGTATCTGTGGGCCTTATATCGTATGTGCTGCATCAGCATAATATGGTAGAAGATAACAATGTTGTAGTTTTTAACCGAACCGTCTTACACTAGAAAGATATAATATTTTATCCTCCGATATACCTTCTTTCTCGAGCTGCGATAAGTCAGTCGAGTACGCTGAGTCCGTGGGTTTGTGTGCAAGAACTGAACGACTCACGTATTGTCAAAGAAATGCGAACATATCCTCATTTCATGAGAGATTAATAATGCTTTCAGACCTGGCTGAGTCTTCCACGGAAGCTTGTTTCTGCTGTTATCCGTAAAGATATAAAGATGATAATTAAACGCTGTTATCAATCTCTTGTGAGTCAAGCATTGCGGAACAGACTGCGCTATTGGACAAAAAATTTTTCATGAGAAGGGATGTGCTCTATATCACGAGTTACGTTTGGTTACATGTCTTAATTCAGACAATTTCTCCTCTTCCATTGATTTAGGGATTTTACATTGATTCCATTCACACAAGAATAAAAAAAAGTTTAAAAAAAAATAAAAAAAAAAAAAAAATTTATATACTAATAGATAATAATAATAAGAAAAAAAAAGAGAGGAACAAGGCCTTCGCCTCTTTTTAGTTCTGCATGCAACTCTTAAGAATGTTAGCACTTTATCTCATGTGGTACAAAAAAATCGTCTGGGGACGCTCTGTGGCACTACTCACAGAAACCTGGCTTTGCATTCAATACTCTGAACCTTTCGATTCTACTATATCTAATAACAACATCCACTTAAGATTCGTACTTGCCTACTCATCTTATACTGTTCTCGTATGTGTGTCCTGAATTGACACCACTTTATCCTCAGAAAACAATACTCGTCTCCTCTATTACTCCCTCTATGTCTCAATTACTCCTATATTCTTTTGACGAAACGATCGCTGCCAAACCGACTTCTTCTCATCCCTTTTTTCTCTCCGATTGAGGGCTCAGCTTGTCTCGCTCCTCTCCCGCCCCTTTGCGTTTTTCTAGTACCTGTTTCTTACACCTCATTCCCTGCGATTTTCCGTCGATCCTGGTCCTCTCTTTTCCCTCGTTTCACGTCGGTCATGTTCTTCATAACAAAATAATACACCCTACCACCGTTTTTTTCCAAATTTTCCTCATTCACAGCACCACCTGCTCTGTTTGATTCCCCTCTTTCCTGGTTCACTCCCATGTTGTCTTGCTTTGTTTCTTCTTCCCACTACACTGCTTACTCTCGTTAGTCTCCATCTTCTCCTATCCTGTACTTGCGTGATAAGGTCACACGGCATCTTCTCTACTAAGTTTGTGCTCCTCTCTCTCGTCTCACGGTGTGAGGTGTCCTCCGTGCATTTTAATTTGCACTCCTTTAAGTCCACCCTACTAAGTAGGAACCTATATAATACATATAGATGTATATATATCATTTTTTATATATATATACTCCTAAATATATATATATTCTATTATATCTTACTAATATTATTATGTCTATCTAAGATATTAATAAATTTGGTCCTCCAAACATTGACTTCATAGGAAATCAACACAAGCCAGGCAGCAGAGAGTAGAGAGAGAAAGAGAGAAGAGAGAGGAGAGAGAGGAGAGCAAGAGAGAGAAGAGGAACAGAGAAGAGAAAGAAGAGCAAGAAGAGAAGAAGAGCGAGAAGAATAAATTATTTTGCCTTCGGCTGTGCCGCGTCCTCCCCCGTTTTTTCTTCTTACTAATCCGAGTGATATATTTTATTATATAATATTATAGAATAAATAATAGATTACGTATATATAGAGACTGATCTCATATCTAATATATATATATTTATATATATATATATATGTTTAAATTATTAATACAATTAATTAGTATAAAAATATAGATTATATGATATTTATATATATAATCTTATAAAATTAAATAATATATATATGTATCAAATATATATAGCTTATTTACTATATATATTTTTGTTAAATTAAGTTGTCATCATACAAGACACATTATCATTAGATATTTTTTATTTTACCTTGGCTCAAAGTTGATCATCACATCACCTTTTCTGGTATTGCAAAGAATTATGAACGTATACTTATAGAGTTGGATAAACACAGTGCTGAGAAGAGTAAACTCGAATTATCCTCTTTATATTACTAATATATTTATATATTCTACTACACTAATAATTCATATATTATTTGATTCAAACTACTTTTTGTCTTCTTTCCCTGTTGTTTTTTTTTTTTTACGAAAAGCATTGCCATTATTTGTTTTCGTAAATTTGTTTGTTCACAAATTCACACACACATAACGACTCAACCCTTGCGTAACTTCGCTTTACCTAAGCATTTAGTTCTCAATTGTAAACATTTAATTTCAACCCAAAAGCGAACGAAATACATGAAAAACAATAACTCGAGTAACGCTATCTTAAAAATTTATATGAAATCGGGCAATCGTTATAAACCTCACCGTACGGTAAACCCGAGATGAAGTTCGTCACCGTGGAAAAAGTTGAAAATTGTAAGAAATAACATATTTAATGAAGTACCTAATTAATGATTAAAAGTTTTTAAGGATTACGTTTAATACCCTAAGATAAATAAATTCGTTTCTAGGTACCGGCGAAAGAAACTGTATATTCAAATAATTTCCATAAAGTCAAGCTAATTTTTCACGAGGACACTTTCGAGACGATCTGAATCAAAGTAAATGATTAAAACTAATGAATGTAAGCTATTCGATAATCAATTTATACAACAAATACTTTGATAGCGTCTGAGTGTACATAGGTTGTTAAACGATGAAAAATTTTTACTACATATTTTATTTTATAGCTATTATAAGTTGCTTTACATGAGAGTACCATCAGTACAAAGGGGTTAAGTAGTTATTTTGATTCAAGTTATTTTAATTATTATTTTTTTTTATTTGATGAAACAGTTTAGTTGTGTATCATTACTAATAACAGATTCGACGTTGGAAACTTCATTTAAGAAATTCGTGCACGGAAATCTACTCAATCAGAAAGAGAGTAAAGATTGACCCCTAATTTTCGTCGGCTGAATGAGTATCTAACATTAGGAAAAGTCTAACTTTTCCAGCTGGCGTTAACTTGGTTGAAGAGTTGTGAAACCAACTCTTTGGTTGGTTACTTCCATTCTGGAAGTTTTGGTTACGGTCCTGGAGCCCGTGGTTAGTCCTTAGCTCAATATAGGATTATTCCCTCCCGCTACTTGGTTGTAATCCCAGGATGTACTACCCCCCTGTGGGCTCCGTCAATTATGAGGCTGTACACTATCTATAGAGTTACAACCCCATTGGTTGGTACCGGAAGGACGAAAGTTTTATGGTTTTGAAGAAGTGGTTGTAACGTGCCATTAGCTAATAGCTTATTCTTATGCATTCCGTCCAAACCCTTGGTTGGTAACTCATAAAATGAAGGTTGGTTCTGTGCTTAGTTCTCATGAACGACTTACTTCCACTGGGTGGAAAGGATCAGAGAAAGTCATGTAAAGAAATAGCTATATCAAACTACAGAGTTGTAACGACGTATGAAGTAAGGGACTAATGTGTCCCTTTTATGTATCGTTTTTTAAAAATATCTACCCATTTATGTATCAAGTATGACATATGCCGCTTACTCCGTAAGGTTACTTAAGCATCCTATGTTTTGTATTTAATATATGTTATTAATTTGTCTTTTCCTGCACACTTTTGTGTATTGTAACTCTTTAAAATTCAACTTATTTAGAAAAGTAATATATAAAATTTATCATATATATTATATATAATATATATATATATTTTATATAATAATAATATTAAATATATATATTTATTTTGTAAATAATTTATTATTATATAGTAGTTATATATTATATAAATATTTATAATATATATAATTAATAATAAATATATATAATCTAAAATAATTATATATTTTAATATTAATATATATTATAATATTTTATATTGAGTATAATATATTATATTAATATTATATATAATAAATTTATCATATTATATCTCTTATATTATATAATATATATATAAAAATATAATATATATATATATATAATATATAGTATTTTATTTATAATAGTATTTGAATAATATAGTTATAATTTATATATACATATGTTATATAAGATATTTATTAAATATATTATAATATATTACTAATTTAATATTATGTTATATTATATTATATATTAGTTAATATAATATCTATTATAATATATTATATTTATATATATATTTAATATATATAGTAATCTATTATATAATACTATATATATATATAATATATATATTATATATAATATGAAATTATCAGTATATCCTACCTATTTTGTTTTTAAATAAAATTAAATTATAGTAAATATAAATATTAAAATTTTATTAAAAGTGAAAAAAGAAGCTAATTTGCATCATAATTATAAAGAAAAACTCAAATTATATTATAGTATAATAATATATACTTATAATAAACCTTAAAATTTTCGTCTTCTACTCAGTGATGTTAACAAGTAAATTCCTTATGCCCCTAAGGGGGAATATGACTAGTCATATTTTAATTTTATATATGGAATTTGTCTTCGTACTGGTGATTTTCCTTCCTGCTTGAATATTGAGATGCGGTATCACTGCCCGTAATGTGTATTTTACGAAATGTATGCAAAGTATAAGACGTATCCGTGGAATGTTTCTTTCTTGCAATTTTTGGGTAAAGAATATGAAAGTTTTTAATTTAATTAATAAACTTTTTTTAATATATTAATTAAAGGAATAATAAGAATATGTAGAGTGTAGATTTATTTCTAATTATATATAATGAAAAAAAAGCTTTAAAAACTTAAAAAAAGTGTATTTATTAAATTACAAAACTTGGTATTATAGAGCATGATTCCATTTGCAAGTCTATAATAACTCATTTGCTAGTATAAAAGAATTAAGCCTTTGAGTTAGGATCTTTTTATATTATGACTCATAAACATATTTTAATCTCGTGATTAGAAGGAAATTATATATCATTTTCCTGCTAAGAGAACAAGGGAAAGTTAAGTATTATATGTATTTATTAAAAAATCTGTTGCGACCCCTTATTCTCACTATTATATATATATATATAATATATATATATTTAATTATTAATTATATTATTTTATTATATATAGTATTATATGTTAA
>JABUQX010014975.1:0-17500 GCA_015478945.1 Trachelipus rathkii
GAGTTTAAAAGATATTTTTTGTTTTTTATGGATTTGTATAAGTTGCTATTTAGTATGCCTCTTGTTTTTTGGTCAGGAGTTGAAATCCTTATTTCCTATCTTCCTCACTTTTGTAAGGTGTTTTGTCATCCTTGTGAGTTCCTTCTACTTTTAATATTATATATTTATATTATTAATATTATTATTTATAATTATTATTTATTCATATATTATTTATTTATAATATATTATTATATCGATTTATTAATATATTATTATATATCACACAATTTTGTTACCGATTAAAAATTTACCTTACCGTTTTAAAAAAAACTCTAAATTCATTTTAAAGATACTATATATAGTTATATGTTGTGGATTTAAGACCATATAAGATATATATAATCTTGGTAAGATTCATACACGTTCTCATTTATTCAAAGATGAATACGCATACCGCTATTCGCAAAAAATTAAGCGTAGGCGGAAGTGAAATGATACGGTGAGGAATGCGGGATCGGAATCATTTCTAGACCTCTAAGTTATTTATAACTATTGATATTTGAAATATAAATATAAAAATATATATACTGTATATATAGTAATTGTAAATACCCCCTAATAAATTAAGATAAAAAATAGAACCAATATCACTTGGAGCTATATATATATATACTCTTTTTATTTTTTAATAGATGTTATGGTATATACTCAGTATGTGTATATACATTATACCTGGATCAAATCCCTTACTACATTGAAACAATGACTGAGAAAATGAGGGAGAAGAAGAAATTGTATTTTGGTTTGTGATGATTTGTTTTTGTTGATTCAGTATTATTAGAACGCTCGTGTGTGTGTGTGTGTAAAATATTAGTGTTCTTAAGTCGATAGCGCTCTGGATGGATCAAAAGATGTGTTATTGCTCCCTTAATATTTTCATGCACAGTAGTTGTCAAAGGATTGGTTTAATCGATGGATATATGGTGAGGCAGATGTGTTATGTCCCCTTGTTATTCTGTGTTATGAATGGGGTTATGAAAGTGATTAGGAATGGGCCCCGGATAAAATCTTGTTTAAGGGATGGCAGGAATTTCGGTGTACGTTAAGTGAACTGATTGGAGATATAGAGAGAGTGATGTGGAGTGGGATGCTTGTCTCTTCTTAACTTTTATATGCTGATGACAGGATTGATTTTTCTGTTCTGTATCATTTAGTGCTGTAATGAGTGAATCTGAAGACGAGGTTGTGAGGATTGGAAGAGAGATTTTGGAAGGGTGTATGTTAAATTGAGGGGTTTGAAAGGTAAACGTTGATCATGTAAGATATGGTTGTGTGGTGTGGAGAGTCCTCGGTGTAGTTATGTTAGATGTGTGAGCAGCTGGAACAGTGTCTGAGTTTAATATTTAGGATTTATTTTAAATGAAATGGAGGATGATGTAGTATGATTTAAGAAGCCCATGGACCTACCTAGACTGTCCCAGTCACCAACAAAAATTATATAATAAGAATATAATTCAGAAGCGCATGGTCCTATCTAGGGTTCTAGTAGACTGTCCAGTCAGCCATTAATAATAATTATAAAAAAAATAAAAATAAAAAAAAAAAAACAAAAAAAAAAAAAAAAAAAAAAAAAAAAAAAAAAAAAAAAAAAAAAAAAAAAAAAAAAAAAAATAAAAAAAAAAGAATTTAAAAAAAAAAAAAAAAAAAAAAAAAAAAAAAAAAAAAAAAAAAAAAAATAATTTTCAATTACATTAATTTTAATTATTATGGGTTGACTGTAACATTCTGTTAGGTTTGCGGCTTTCTGAATTATTATTCTTATTTATTATTATATGATTGCTTACAGATTTGTGACGTCATGAATTGCGACTTTTTATTTAATTATTCTTCATTATTAATTTTGTAGAGTGTCTGGGACAGTGTAGGTAGGCCATGTGGTTATCATACAATGCACATTTAATTATACATTCCATCCAATATTTATTATTTAAAAATTATTTTTAATTTTATTTCTATGGGTTGACTGGGAGGTATTTCTGAGGGGACAATTGCGGTGACGATCTTAATTATTATTTTCATTGATTGGACTGGGACGTTAAACAAGTGACCATGCGGCCTTCTAGTATTAATGCTTATTGTATCTTGGAGTTGACTGGGACATTTCTAGAGGGATCTATGTGGCTTCTTAATTATTATTTTTAAAGAATTAATTTAATTGGGTAATTACAAAAAATGGACTTATAATTTTATTGGCCATTCATTCTTTTAAGTATTTTCTTATTATCATTAAGGGCCAACTTAATCTTTTTACTAACCTCAGAATGTGTCTTTTTAATTGTTATATTATTTTATTTTCTGGGACAGTCTAAATGATTTATGTTTTGTAAAGAAATATTTATATTTATTTATGGTTGACTGTTCTTTTTATTCTATTGGGGTAATGCGGCATTCCTCAATATATTATTTATAATTATTAATATTATGGTTGACTGGGACAAGTCTCTGATAGGTGCCATCGGTCCTTGAGAAATAATTAATCTATGTGTTTAAATTTGATTTGGGTGCTAGAGGACATTCTAGAGTGCATGCTGGTTTTCCTTAATACTAATTTTTAATTGGTTGAACTGGGACAAAGCTATTATTTAATCGGAAATGCAGGGCCTTATAATGTTTAATAGTTTTATAAAATATAATTATGGGCATACTGGGACATTCTTAGAGGGTTCATGACAGCTTAAATTACTTTTTATATCTTGTAATTATCTAATTGATTAGGGTTGACGGGCAGTCTAGATAGGGCATGCGGCTTCTGAATTATTTTTTATTTATTAATTACTTGATGACTGGGACATTCTAGAAGACAATGCGGCGTTTTTATTATTTTTTCTTTCTTCATTAAATTTTGTTTGTTTGCTGGAAACAGTATTTAAAGTTCGCGAATGCGGTTTGTTCTTAAAGATATTAGAAACAGTAATTGAAATCCTTTATTAATTAAATTATTTTATAATAAACTTTTTTGAGGTGAATTGGTACTCCGTAGAATTAGTGTTAATTTCTTGACGTTGGTCTCTTTCTATCCTGTTCTTTATCCAATTTTTTTGAATATTATATATAATATTTAATAAATATATATCATGATATACTACTGACGACTATATTCAATATAATAGTAATAACACATTTATTTTTTTACTATAAATTTTGATGCCATTGATAAATTCCCCGTTTATAATTCAAAATATAAAAAAATAAATAAATATATAATTATACTAAATTTTTAAGAAATTCTACATAATATAAATAATTTTTTATATTATATTATATATATATATATATATATATATATTATATATTAGTGATAAGCGAAGTTGAATTTTTGATAACCGCTGGTTAGGCGGTTATTTTTTGCGATTTCCGTAAATATTTGTTCAAATCAAATCGGCTTTTTGCGGTTGCGGTATGCTTCGGTCTTATAATACTTCTCAGCTCGCGCGCGGATATCTCTTCTGTACCAATAAATTCAATTACATGTTTATGTGACTACTCGTGCTCGGGTTACCTTACTACCTATACTACTACTAACCTCGCTAGTCTACTCTTATTAACACTACCTAATAAATTATTGATATTCATTTATTAATATTATTATTATTTTTATTATTATTATTTTTGTTTATATTATGTTGAATAAATTGTTCATTAATTCAATAATAAGTGTTCTAATTTTATTATAGTAGTATTTCTAATATTATTAATATTTTATTATTTTACCTCATATGAACAACGTATACTAAATTCATACTGTCTTTTTAATCATTTACGAGATTAGCAATCTAGTTTGCGTAAGAGTGAGTAACCAGATATTTGGTGTGGGAGGGCAGTTATTATATACTATTAAATAGACATATATATATATATTATTAATTAATAATTTTCATAATTAATAATAAAAATATATAATAAAATCTATATTTTATTCAGTTGATATATATACATTTATATATCTAGACACCTACTACTATATTTCTTCACGCATCAATCATACTCCCCTTCTCACCCAGATCTGTGGGTAAGGTTCTCAACTGCACCAGAGTATAACAGAATTGTAGTAGAAGAAATATGACGCAAATCTCGAAGATGCGCTCAGACCTTATATCTCCCTCTTAAATACCCTTTTAGTGAATGAATCGGTCGCACGTCAGTAATATGACCTGAGCTTCACTTGGACCGTGGAAAAGGACCAACACTATGCATTTCGTCACTAATGTGGGGTTCAATATACCTTGGCCCAGGTTGAAGGCCACTAGCCTGCTTCTCAGAAAAAAGCCGGCCATTCATTTGTATTATGCACCATCAAACCAATCTTTCAAATTCTTCTCTTTCTCTCCATCCATTATGTTTTACCACATCTTTACTTATATCTGAATCCTCTTTTTCTTTCGATTCTTCTCCTAGAGGTACTGGATTCTTCAGCACACTCACGACTATATACATCGCTAATACAACCCTGTCTTGCCATCCATTCCACGTGTTAATGACTCAAAAGATCTCAAACGTATCTTCTATTTTAATCTCATTTACCCTTTCTACATCTACTCTACTCATATCTAATAACGTTCACTTCTCATTTTGATCAATTCTTCTCACAGACCTAACACGTGACCCTAAATGTCCATCTGACACATGTTACTTTTAGATCGTTACCCTTATTCGACTTATTATACTCACCTACCTTAACATATACACAAGAAAGGAATTACAATATACCCTCATGTTAAGATCCTGTCGACATATGGCTTCCTTTTTAGAAAATTTGTCCAAGACACGATTTAATGATATAGCACAAGACTCTTCCTGCACTCGCGAACTTTCCTATACATTCTAGCTTTCTATCCGATCCCTTTTACCAAACATATATCCTAAATATTTCAAACTCGAGACTTGTTCCAGTCTTTCATAATCACTCATCTAAATACTTCCCCTGAAGACTGTCCATACGCGCACCATAACCTTATCTTGGTCACGTTTTACTATCAAACCCTTCCTTTACACACCCTCCAAATCTATTTACCAGTCTTTCAAACTCTTTCCGATTCGTAACCAAAACCAAATCTCCACTCACACACACACACACACACACACACACACAGCACACACATAATATATAGTAATATAATATTATGATAATAGTATTATATATATATATATATATTATATTATAATATATATAAATATATATATCTAATATATATATTATATATATATATTAATTCAGTGGACACTCGCATTACGTAAGTGCTGAAAATTTCAGTGCATCTCTCTCTCTCTGTCATTTTCTCTCTCTCTCTCTCTCTCTCTCTCTCTCTCTCTCTCATCTCCTCTCTCTCTCTCTCTCTTCTCTTTTCTCTCTTCTCTTCTCTGCTCTCTCTCTCCGTCTCTCTCTCATCTCTTCTTTTCTTCTTCTCTCTAATATTTAATTTTCGATTTTTATTATAATTTTTCTGACAATCAATTGTAGGAGATAAAATTATATTAAATAATCTTAAATTTATTGGTAATTATTGAAACTCTGGCAACATAGGTATATATATATTTTCAGTAATTTTTAGGATATATACTTGAGATCCTCCTGCAGAAAAGGTTTTCTATGTATTTAGTAACGGTTCTTTCTTTGGTTGATTCTATTGTTTAGTTTAGCGATAATATGATAGTTTTATATTTTATAATATATTTATATAACTCATAATAATTAACTAAAGAAAGTATCGTATTTTATAATTTGTTAATATTTTTAATACTGATAAATTATAATTTTATATATTTTTTGGTGTATAAAGATTATAAGTTGGTATATATATGTTATAAAAAATATATTTTACAAACTATTATATTATTTAGAGAACAATTTATCTTGTGTATTATAAGACAAATTTTTTATTCAAACTCTGAATTTTAGAAAGTCGAAAAAACCGTGATCTCATTTGTGGGAGACAAAGATGCGTATCCCTTTCTCTACTGCGTAAAGGGTTAAAGCCGCTTAATTAAATTTAAAAGAGTGGTCTAAAAATCTTAACATCTTGAAATTGCATTTCTTAATTAAAATATATCAAAATTCAATTTTAGTCATAGACCGTTCGAACATGTTTTGTACGCTTATACGTACTCTGATGGCAAAATATTTTTAGAACCCAAAATATTTGATAGATATTCCTTTCCATTCCAAACAATAATAAATAACTTTTGTAATTAATCAAACAGATTTGTCTTCGAGAATTTGTTATGATTACATTTCGTGTGGAGCACCCGGGAGCACCGAGTGGCCAAGGGGAGTCGACTAGATATATCGTTAACTTTTATAATAATTTATATATATTTATAATCTTATCATATAAATGATTTATTATTTGTAATGTTGAAAAATGAAAGACATAAAAGCGTCGCAATTATTACAGATTAGTTAAATTATTTTATTTATTAAAACAACATTTAGACTGGAAAAACTAATGAATTATTATTCAGTAATTTTAATAATTATATTATTGTAAAAACAAATATTGAATGATATTCGACTTTGATATTAAACGTCAATTTATAAGAACATACTCTCTAAAACTAATTTTAAATAAGTTACTCTCATACTATTTCAGCTTTTTTGAAATTGGCATATTCAATATAGGAATACACTTTAATTCATATTTTTTACTATAATGCTGAAAAATATTTGTCTTTAATTACTTTTTTTAAAATTATGATCAAATTTAATAGTTACCATTTACAATTTTACATATTAAACGTTCATAATTTAATTTAATGAAAAAATCGTTACTTTAATTTAAGATTTCTATATTTCGTAATGTCATAATACTTGATTCTGAATGTATCTAATTTTTTGTTCAAAATACATTCTCGTACATTCTCCTAAAATAGTAAATTATACTCATATACTATGAAATATTATGAAGTAATCTTTAATTTTATCAAACATCTCATAGGAAATTTACACATAATTTCCTTTTACAAAATCATGCGTATTTCAATTGTCATTTACCCGAAGAGGAGCGCATTTATTGGGCTTCTACGCACCTCACGTTATATAACGGGATATTTCATGAATTTCACTACCTTATTATCTTCTGTGCTTTTTTGAAATAATGATTCGACTTCTCTTATAAGTGAACACTTTAGTTGGTTGTGGTTTCTATAAAATTGGATGCTTTGAGAATATATATCATACTAGCAGTGTTGAAATAAATTCTTATTTGGAATATAAATTGGTTATTAATTCCATCAAATATAAGTTTTGCCATTATATAAAATAGCTTTGATAAATTTAGGTATATTACCATTATTGATAAAACTGATACTTATTTACGCTTTTCAATAATTATATTTTTGTAATGTTGAAACTTATATAGATGAACCTAAAGTACTCTCTAAACTGTTGAGTATACGGGTTCTATATTTGCACAGTCTTGATTCCTGTTGTTCTTCTAGAAGTTCTTTATCTTATAATGTGCTTTTTATTGCTGGGAGAGAACTAGGGTATCTCTCACATAGTATAAGTGATCCACCCAATATTTTTTAGTGTAGAGTGGATATGAGAGATTTAGGATGTGTTTCTTCTATTTTACTTCTCCATATACAAGTGGCTCTAATTTATATCAGAGTAACACCTTTATAAAATGAACCTACTCATACTATTTCACTTATGTTTCTCTGTCATTGCTTGCGACATCATTTTTTATATATACTAGAGACACTTCTCATCATAGTATTACACATATTAATATATTACTTCATAAATAGCGTGATAATACTCCGTTATAATAACTTCAATTTTTGTGAATGTGTAGCATTAGTAGATTGGGGATTCAATCCTCTTGAATGACATATGCATATAGATTCTATTTTTATAGGTAATCTTTTTCTGTTGATTTCCTCTAGGTTTTGTGAATAGAGTCATTACTCTATATAAATTATTCATATTTAATTGTGTAGAAAATTTTAATAAGGACATATAAACCAGGCGTAATATTACTAAGTATAGTGTGTGATCCTTTAATATCTTATATATTTAATATACAGTTTTTCACAACTAATGAGAACGCTCACCTTGTGTGCTTCTTTCACATAGGCAAAAAAGCTGATTGAGAATAAGATGGTACATATGAGCAACAATCGGTTGCGATTCTTAAGACCTATCCTTTAACTTAAAATATCTGAAGCTTAGTATAATATCTATCCACTAGCACCGTCTTATCTGTAAATATTCTTTCTATTATCTGCTCTTTTCTATTCAATCTTATTAGTTTGAGCAATGCATCATATACTATGCTGATGGTTATTCACTCTGTATTACATATTATTATTAATATTTTTCTTATATTGATTTTTATATTATATTTACATTTATACTCCGATAATTGTAATTTATAGTTTAATCGTAGTACACCAATTTACGAACAATACCCAACTAATTTATCAACTACATTTGTACCTTATTTTATTGAAGTTTTTATTTATCTACCCCTGTGACTGATAGTTTCGGGCGTAAGTTCGCTCAGAGAGTGTTTGTGTCCATATCATTGTAATATGGTAAGGTTTCCAGGATGAAGTGTGTTTCTGTAAGATTATATTTTTCTATGATTAGTGTTTTATATATTATTTAATTTTTTGTAGGTTCTAGCTTGGGGTCTTTTTTCAAATATAAGCAATATGCCATATTATTAATAGTTTGGTACCTTCCTTTTGGTATAGGAAAACAAATATTGAAAATTTATTCATTAAAATAATACGATATCAATTTAAGACACGTAAAAACAAATATACATAAGATTCTCTTCTTTACTGTCATTTTTTGAAAATTGCATTTTCAATGAAACACGCCTCTATCGCTTCCTACTGCCTCAGAATAGATCGGTTTTAATCCAACATTTTCCAAGCTATTAACTGACCCTTTTTCAAATGTTTGATAAATTTAGGAAAAATCGTACTTTTAATGTTGTTTCTAATTTGTAATGTGATAAAATTTAGAGAATAAAAGTCGTTAAGAGAAGGAAGTTTAAACTTATATTTTGTTGGCATAACATGTGTTATTCACACGTAAATGTAAATGAATATTATACAAAAAATCAAAATATTGAAATTTCATTAAAAAACGTCATATTTAAGACACCTTACTAAAATTAGTTATATAATAATTCAACTTTTACTTGCTATTTTGAAATTGTCAATTTATATAATATAATACATAATTATTTTTTAATTGCTTGAACATTTTACTTTTCAATTATAATTTTATTGATATTTCAAACTAAAATAAATAATTTTTCTAAATTTAGAATACTTTAATAATGTAAGGTAAACATAAAAAAAAAAAATAATAAATGTTGTAATAATCTTGAAAGTTATAATTAGAAACAATGGAGCTAGGGATTTTAATATAGAATTTTTTTCGTAAAATAACGTTAATAATAATAATGTTAATGCCTGCTTTTGGATATATTAAAAAACTTTAAAATATATTTGAATAAAATTTTGATTTCAAAAATGTTCATTTTATAAATCCATACTTCTATAATTACATAATTAATAAAATTCACTTTTCTTTTGAAATTTACAAAAGATGCTTTTCATCATATTATATTAAGATTTTATCAAAAGCTGGAAATAAATACCTCGTTAAATAAACTTCAATTATTTTAATATTATTTATAATCCAAATATTTCAAATGTTGAACATTTATGGAAAAGTCTAGATAAGCCTTTTTTAGAAGTTTCTATAAAAATTATTTTGTTATAATGTGACATTAATAATTGAAGAAAAAAGCTGTAAATTTTATAGATAATTAAATTTTTTTATTAAACTTATTGGATTTCACAACTATTATATGAATATATTTGGTGTAATAATATATATAAAACCAAATATATTATGAATTTTACATTTAATAAAAATAAATAATCGTCAAGTGAAGACTCTCATTTTTATTCATTAAGAAGCTATAACCTTCTAAATTATTCAATTCCTAATCAATGTGGAATATAAACTTTCTAATGAAACCACACTTAAGTTTTTTATCAAAGATGCTGTTGATGATTTCCCTTAAACTCATTATTTTAAGATTTACCAAAAAATTTAAATGTTGAAATTAGGATATAAATACTCGTTAATGACTTTTAAGAGTTCTAAACATGTTTGTAAATTTGTGATTTAATAAAAATAAAAATTAAGAAAAATGTCACATAATTATAGAAGTTAAAATTCTTTTATAATTATTAAAATAAATATCTATGGTCATATTCACTCTAAATTGAACCCCAATATTTTAGTTGGCCCAGACTCCCGTTTAGGAGATATTAAAAAATACAAATATTGAATTATTTGGTGGGTGCATTAAAAAGACGATGCTTATGATTGACAAGAACAGCCCTCTATAAAGATCGTTATTATTGTAACTAAATTTCGTACTTTTCTCGCTAATTTTTGAAATTTGTACATATTCTCAATTTAATTTTTTAATTATTCAAATGCCCTGACAAATAATACCCAAGTGATAAACACTCCTCAATTTAAGAGTATAATTACGTCTTACAAAGAATTTCATTATAGTTGAAATTTATGGAATAATCGTTTACATCTATTTTAGGAGTTTCTATAATTTTTTTAGTTATTTTGTAATTATATTTTAAAGAAAAAGCGTAATATCTTTTAGATTATTTATAAATTTATTTTTATTAAAACAGGTTTACTATATAATAATGATGTATTAGTATAAATATCTAAAATATAAACAAATATTGAATTTTCATTATTTAAAATACTTTTAAAATTTATATGAATTATTTCAAATGTGTTATAAATACCCTCACACGAACATCAATATTCAAAGCTTTTTTTTTTTAAAGAAAATATATTGTTCATCTGCTTATATGTTCCCATTATTTTTCATAATGTGAATTTTACCGTTAAAAAGGCTCAATTTTTAAGTATTACCAAATACAGATTTGCAAATGGTTTGAAATTTAGAAAATAATCAGGTTTACCTTTTAAAGAGGTTCTAAATTTCGTTATAGAATTTAAGAAAAAGAGCGTATAGGGGGGGTATATCAGAAAGTGTTTTTTAAATTTTTTTACTTTATTAAGTAATTACTAGTGTGTAGATGGGATGCGACCCGAAACACCTTAGCATGAGATATTATCCCTTTGTCTTTACGAAACCGGAATTATATAATATATATATCTTCATACTCCATTGGATGTTCAATTGTTAAGCAACAGCTGCCGACATGTCCTTAAGTTAAATTCACCGGTATACGGACGAGGTTGAGAATCATTTACTTCAGAGTCCGGGTTTCCTTCTACTTCTCGTGGCTTGACACTCTGTGCCCTCTTTGTGATACCGTGGAAACAAGCACATACCTATATTTTTTTTCATAGCAAAACATTGCAACAAAAAATACTCATTCATTTACTCAATTCTTCACATCACAATATTTTCATAAATGTTTGGCAAATTTTCATAAAGATTGCAAGAAATTATAAGATTGTGTCTTTCTAAATTTTTACTGTTAATGTTGATATATATATATTAATTTAAAGCCAGCTGAATTACGCTATAATGTGATTAATTTTAATTTATTAATATATAACCTAGGTGTTATTTCACAACTAGATTAATATTTGGTATATTACTAAAATCAACCTCAATTATAATTGAAATTTTCTATAAATTAATAAACGTCAATTTAATACATAACTATTATAACTATTATAAAATTCTCTTTATCTGCTATTTAAATTTAGCCATTATAGTAATAATATATCTTCTTTTCATTATAGATGAATAATAATACCGTATTTAAAAAACTCAAATGTTCATGATTAACCAAATTAATTTTCAAATGTGTTGGAATATTTAGTACAATAATTATTCCTTTTATAATTGTAAAGATTAATGTTTACTAATTTTATATATATTTTTGGGATGTGAAAATTTCAAGAAAGTACTCATTAACTCTAATTTTTGTAGACTATATTTAACTGAATTTCTTATCCTTCACATAGGGCCCGCCACACTTTAGTGATGGATCTTCAATAACTTAATATTAAAATGCGAAGGTAAAAAAGTTTTGCATTCGTCTCACACATTTTAGCTACAAGCTTTGGAAAATCTCTTCATATAAAAACGTAAAGTTTTACATATTTACATTATTATAACTTCTCAATGAATTTCACTTAAGCACTTATCTTTTTAAAATTGAATTTAAAGATTCAGGCACATTATTTTTTCATAAAATGCTTAAGTAATTATATATATAGAATTACGCGTTATAAAAATAATCTCTCAATTATTTAAGTATTATTTTACCAAATATCAATATTCACATGTTTAAGAAAATTTTTGGAACAAATTCGTAACTTTTATCTCAAGAGTTTCTAAATCCGGAATATGTGGATAATTAATTAAGTAAAATGAAGCGTATAATTTTAGTAAGCTTAAATTATTTTTCTCCTTAAATAAATGTTTTCACAACTAAGGAAATATTTCGAATTATACATACCAATTAAATATATTTGGAACATTACCTTCATATAAAAGTCGAGTAAATTTAAGACACCTAAAACAATAATTAATAAATATTCTCTTTTCTGCTTTTTTTGAAATTGCATTTCATTTTCAATTGAAACACTATAATTATTTTTTTACTATAATGACTTTACAATAGTACCGTATAATACTATCATATATTTTAATAAGAGTTAACCCAAATATTAATTTATCTATATGATTTGTTTATGCGTAATTGGCTATTACTTTTTTTAAAGAGTTCTAAAATTGTTAATAGTGTGAAATAAGTAAAACTAAAGAAAAGCCGTAATTTTAGAAGTTTAAAATTTTGTTATTTATTAAAATCAGGTTTTACTAACAACTAATGTACAATATTTTTGGTGAGTATCATATATAAATAACTAAAATATTCGGGATTTCTATTATAAAAAACGATCGAAATTAAGGAAAACCAGCGAAGTCTTATTTATGAATGGTATTCTGTGCTCCTCTATTATACTTCGTGGATTTAGGACTTTAAATTTTGAATCTCTCTATATATATATATGTACGACTTCCTTTCTTTTCTTCTTAGAACTTGGTCATGAAGAGTACATTTATGTTATATACATATTGTGCAACGGGCTTTTAAAGACCTTTCAATTTTTAAAGTTGAGTTACCAATGAAATTTCATAATGTGGCAGTTAGCTTTCACCAGAAGAAATAATCATGTAGCTTTGATGAGAAATCATAAACTTATAAGGTTTGTAGAGGAATGTAAGACTAATGTGTCGTGTTAGAAAATGTGATTTCTCACGTATTAAATAGATATAGTCATTACAAAGTGTTACACAATATCTAATATACACTGGCTCTTTTATTAATAAACAGGTGCCAAAGTTATCTCAAAACAATAATAATTGTGGTAAATTGTTGGGAGTTTTATAGTTTTCATAAACACATCAAAAACTGAGGAAAATTTTTTATTGAAATTTTATTTCACACTTTTAAGTTAAACATTTCTTAAAACGTAATCTCAATAAAATTCTCAGCTTGTCTTTCGATTTGGCTCTGTTTTGATAACTTGCATTTCGATACTTTGGTTGAAGAAGCACTGATGTATGTCAAAGCTGTTCAGATGTCAGGGAACTGCTGAAAATAGGCGTATATACTCGCTCTCGGTTAAAAAACTCAACGATCTTTATCATATATATTGGTGTGACCAAATAATTTACAGAATCTCGATCGAATATTCTTAGGAAATAAATTAATACATATGATAATCAATGTATTAATATAAAGGAGTTTATAATGTTAAATTGCCTATCACAATGCCAGGTTCCGGTCCCACGTGTGAAAATCTTTATAGAAAAGAATGTCCTACACCACGTGAATTAAGTTCTGGTTTCGTTGTGTGGACATTATTAGATGTAGTTTTAAAGTTCTCGTTTTTATTAATTACTCAGGAATGTCATAACTCAAACAAACTCAAGCCATAGAAATATTCTCGATAAGATTCATATACATATACTTTAATTACAATTATGATAATTTGTATGCAATTTTCATGGTTTATATGTGTGATTATTGTATAGACTCGTACCAAACAATCTTATTAAATTTCTATCATAGTTTATCTGCTCTGTTTAATGTGCTCTTATGATGGCTCTCCCTCATATGATAAACATAACAGAAAGTACCTCTTTTACGGACGCAACAGGCGTTACAGACATAGGCGTCGAATGTGTCCTCAGCGCTCTAAAAAAATATATATACAAATGTTATGCACTTAGATTATATATTTGGTGTATTTATGTTGATAGAATGGTTAAATTTTAGTGAAAAAATTAATTAGCTGATGCTGTTCGGTACTCTTTCTAGCATTATAGTATAAATGGTGGCTGAAGTAATTTTATAGAAATATGTAGGCTCGTTATTCGTTAGTGTAGAAAATTTTAAAACTACCTCTTCTCTCCACCTATTAGACATATAGCGTTTTCTCACCAAGTTAATGAATACAATCATATTTGAGATTATATATTTAAACTCAAGTACAATATTAATTGATGTAGATATGGATTTATTAAATAACGGTCTTACTTAAGATACCTAAAACTCATACTTTGT
The DNA here is from genome assembly GCA_015478945.1 of Trachelipus rathkii. Classification (NCBI taxonomy): domain Eukaryota; kingdom Metazoa; phylum Arthropoda; class Malacostraca; order Isopoda; family Trachelipodidae; genus Trachelipus; species Trachelipus rathkii. The sequence goes on from JABUQX010014975.1 coordinate 14,662, forward strand.
AGACATAAAGATTCTCATGCTTTTCTCTGGTGTGCAATGTGTCTCTGAACATATGCCATCTTCAAATATGGGAATCAAATTATATTTTTTTCAAACTGCTTGTCAATATATCTTTCGTTATTGAATTTTTTCATCACAGTGTCTACCTCAAAGAATAATGTTTGTCAGAATGTGTTAAAATATTTATAGTATGTATCAAGATGAATCGTATGCAATCTGTTATCGATCGCTAAGTGTGTGTTATAAATGCTGTTTTCTATTACTTAATCTACATTACCCATTTTGAGTGAGCCAGCACAGATTCCGGGGACTCATAGAAGTCCAAGTGAGGAGATGGCGACTGGGGAGATAAATTGGACTTTCCTCTCCTGGAACATGAGCGCCGCGCACTTAGCGGGAAAAGGACCTATATTATCGGCCTTATTTAGAGGTCGTGTGGATGGGTGTGTGTTGGTTATGTGAAACGATTTGAGCAGAAAACTTGTTTATAGCTGAGGGCCTGGAGAAGAGCTGGTAAGAGTTTCCATTTGTATTCCAAGGTATTGAATGGTAGCATCTATAAGATAAAAGTACGATTAATTAATGTGGAGATAGTAATATCTTTCATTTTATTTTTATATAAATTTATTAGGTTTTCACAAACTATATATGATGTCTTACCGTTTTAAGCCTATTACGATACTTTTATGTCAAAATCTTGTGTTCATAGCCATTAACGTATTTTCCGATTGAAGATGATTTATGATCACATGTATGGTAAAGAATATCTATACTATTATTTCGATATTCAGTCTGGATCTTGGGTATTTGTCAAAGGTATGTTGCGGCTCATTGCCATATTTTATTCCATATTGGATAGCTTAAAGAGTGCTCTTTTAATCGATATATAAATATATACAACATTATATATCTTTGTAAACTCTTGCATTACAAAAGCTCGTGAATATTCAAAGCTCCTTCCGTGTTTATCATCAAATTCACTCATTAAATTCTCTTAGATAATTTTAGCACTTGTGCCTCGATCCTGATATCTATTTCCCCGAACCGGCTAGCTTTTATCAAACTCGCTCAGAATAAATACGTTTTTATAAAATATTCATTTTAAGATTTATAATTATAACCAAATAATAATTTCAAATGTGTTATTGAAATTTAGGAAAAAATCTTATTAGTTTGTGATAAAAACAAATATTTTGTAATGTGAAAATTTTAGAAAAAAGCGTAATTTACAAACTCTTTTTAACTATATGTTTTTTTATATAAACTGGGTTTTCTCCAATTTTCTTCTAGAAATACTGTAATATTATTGTAAAACTAATATATTGTGAATTTACATTAAATATAAACGTTAAATATTTATAGATATCTAAACTATTTATATAATATTCTCACTTATCAGTCTTTTTGAATAGTGGTGCTTTTAGCAATTATAGATAAATACATCATTTTATTTTATAAGATGGAGAAAGCGTGTGAATATTAGCTCCGAATAGAAGACTTTACTTTTTAAAAGATTATTACTCTCCATCTGACAAAACGGAATTATCTCGGACGAGTTGGTGTTGAAATTTAGTGTAAAAAATCCTCTCTTTTTTGTAAGAAGTGCCAGCTCTCTCAAAACACCGCGGGTTTTGCGCTAAGTTTTGTGAAAAATGGTCGAGGAAAAGCTGACGAAGTTTTGCTCAGTTTTAACATATTTTTTTGTCTTTAAGGTTTGCGGCTATTTGCTCTCTTCGAACAGAACTCCATGCATAATATACTTTCAGTAGTTTTATAAGTTGTAAATCTGATAGGTTCTTGCCAAAAATGAAATAAATAGGCATTAACCTGCGGAACAATTATAAACTTCTTTTTTTTTTGCTTTTTGAAATTTGCTTTTAAATGAAAAACAACACTATTTATTTATTCATAATAATTTCAAGATAAATATACGTTTTTATATATATATATATCTATTATATATATAAATATATATATTCTTGTTATTATAATATATATTATATATATATATAATTATATATATATATATCGCCCGCGCACTCCGAATCTGAAAAAAAATAAAAAATAAAAAATAAAAAAATCAATTAAAATCAAAAAAATCAAAATTGATTTTTTTCTAAAAAAATCAAAAAATCCCCAACCTGTGTGTTATATTATATGATATTAATATTAATATATAATATATATTGTAGCTATATAATTTATATACTTTATAAATTATACTATATAGTATATGATATTATTATTATATATATATATATATATATATAATATATATATTAAAATTTAAAAATTTTGTTATAATTAAATTAAAATTATTTAGACTCTAACTATAAATTGCGGTTTTACGCAATATTAACGCTAGTTAATATATAAAATATATATTATTAGTATTATAGTATATATATATATATATAATTAGTTTTAGTTTTTATAAGGTAATATTTTTAACTTAAGTTTTACTAAAAAATATATTTATTATTTTATGTTTATTTTTTTTTTTTATCTCCGGATTTTTGTTTTTTTTTTGTGTCGTTTTATGTTATATAATTATCTAAATAATTTGCGCCTATATATATATATATTAGATTATATAATTATATATATATATAGTAATAGTATATTATATTAAATCTTATTATATAGATATTATATAATAATATATATATATTTTTATAATTATATATTTATATATTATATATATATATATGTATATTATATTATATATTATATATATATATAGATATATATCATATATATATATTATATATAATTATATTTATTATACTATGTATATTTATATATATCTATATATCTATATATATATAATCTAGTTATA